>OMKK01017134.1:1162-21331 GCA_900302305.1 Polymixia japonica | reverse complement strand
CCCCCCCACACACACACACACACACAAACACACACACCACCGTGCATGTGTTTGTAAGGGTTACTTTAATTCTCTAACCATGCATCTGGTTCTTACAGAAGTGGGATGGCACCGTGCTCTTAGCACGGGTTCTGGGAATAATCTTAAAATTTAAAACAGATAAATGCCAAGCAGTCTCCATCGTCCCCAAAAAAAAAAGGCAGTGGTCTGTTCACCATGAGACTGCGTATATTTGAATCATTTTTAATCTTCAGCAGATAAGGTTTCATGTATGTGACAGCAAATATGATTCAAATCATGCTAACAGTCAATATGGTAGAATAAACAGTAACTATAGTAAGTACAACTAGATTTACAACAACATACACACAATGTAATGGATTTTGCTGACCCTCTTATGTTATGAGGCTAGTAATCTTGTGATATTTCTTTCAAATATGAACCATGTGTTAGGTTAATATCCGCGCTAACCTTATGCTCCCAGAGGCCCAGAGCCAGTTCAACGATGCTTGCTGTAGCTTTATGACAGAGAAACAATAGCTTCTTAACAAATCCTCTTGGGATAGATTCATAATACAGAATTGCTGATCAATTGTTAATATTATGTTCCTACCTGACTAAGTGAACTTTTAAAACAATGTCTGAAGTCGGAGGAATTTGACATTTTCGTATCAATATTTCTGTAGGAAGTGTATCTTAACTGATTGTATTCTAGAACATTTCGTGTTATTGTTTTTGGCAATAAGGAAATAACAGGAACAAATGAATTACAGTGAGGTACCACTTGAATCCAGCGAAGGTTATTATGTAATAAGGTACAAATGAAATTGTATCCGCATATCGTCCAACTTTGTTGTTTATATATTTCATAAACTCTGGGCCTGGTGCTGAAATGAAACTGGTGGACTTTTGAATGAAACCTGACAGGCACCAATAAATCACGCTAAATCACGAATCGATAACAAATACCTCCTAAATTATGAATAATGGCCAGGCAGTCATAAACTAACACAAGCACAACTCAGCAGGCCATTCATTTCATGGCAGCACAAAATAAACAGACACATTTCTTTCACAGCACTAATAAATTTCCCTGAAAAACTCAAAGAACAGTCCATCTGCTTCGAATAATTTTTAATTTCCTTTTCTGTCCTGTCCCCATTAGGTATTCCGCAGAGATATTTGCAAAATTCTTTCATTTACCTCCTCCCATCTGCATCCAATTACCTTTCTCCCTGTACATGGCTGGTGCCTAGTCTCTCTTGAGCATGGCGCGAAATACCCCCACCTGTACCTTAAGCAAACTTTATGCTTGTTTTATTATCTGTGAGAGACCGTGACTCATTCAGTGTGTGCTCTGGTGGACTTGGATTGGGCCTTGAGTTTGATGTCTTCTGGCTCTAGCTAGGAACACCTGCATGTCCTCTGGTCTCTCTCTCTCTCGCTCTCTCTCTCTCTTTCCAAGCTGATCTATTAGCTGGCTAAATGGCCCAGCAGATGTTCACAGGCCAGCAGGGGTATCCTTGTGACCGCTTCACCGGTGATGCCTGGAGGATTTACACAGGGGGTGGAGGACAACGATGTGTTTGAGTTCATTTATCACTAAATCACATTTAGGTAAACAATCCCCTTGAGTGTCATCAGTGTTAACTGGCTTTAAAAGATCCCCTCATTTCCCACAGACCAGAGTTTTCTTGGCTGTTATGAAATGGTTGGGACTGAAAGGAGCCTCTTTTGGCATTCTGTATGGTGCCATACAGACATTAACTCTCTTGACCTGACTACATTTGCCAGTGAAATACATTCCATGGGTGAATATATATTCAGCGTTATCACAGTTTTATGATTTCCATTAGTTTGTTTTTCTATTTTTTTTTTTTCTATTAAACAGGAAGAGCTCTGCTATGGAAGGCCAATGGGGACAAAAACGTGTGTTAAAAATACTGCCTGTCAAGCCATGTTATTCACACATTTTTGTCCCCATTGGCTTTCAGTTTCTGAGCTCTTCCTGTTTGTTTGCACAGCAGTTGAAACATGCCAGTGATTTTGGTGAAGACTTCACTAAAGACTTTGGTCTTTTGGACTTGGTCATAACACTTGGATTATGCTGCACGAGCCATTTGGAGTAATTCTATGGTCATTTTTTTGCACTTCTTGGAACTCTAAAGCAGAGGTGTTAACACCAGGTTCAGAAAGTAGAAGTCCTAACCGTGAATTTATTCCACCCATGCACTAAACCAGCTGATATTAATTAACACAACTCTTCAGCTAGGTAGTGGGTTTAGTGCACGGCTGGAGCAAATTCATGGTTAGGACTTCTACTTCCTGAACCTGGTTTTTCCACCTCTGCTCTAAAGAGCCAGTCACCGTTCACTCGTTAGGGAGAAGGCTGAGATGGAGATGCACTGGATAACTTGTTGTTGTGTATTTTCTGGACTTAAAAACTTCAGCAGAGCTTCGACTGACATGAGGGTGAGTAGACAATGACTACATTTTTGGGTGAACTATTCCTTTAACACATTTGACCAATGCGGCATTAATTCAAGTCAAAAATCATTCCAGCTAATGAATTATACAAACGGACTGACTGACTGACTGACTGGCTGACTGACTGATTTGAGTTGAAGTGTACTTTCAACTGTGCTTGGAGCTTTTTTATTCTATCAGGTTGGATGGCCATTGTAATCACTTGAGCCCCAAGGTGTGAATTGCACCTCAGACCATGCATGGCGCATGGTGATCTCATGTTCACACAGTGCCTATCCTGTCTCCCACACCTTGCCCTCATCCTTGACTGGCCTCCAGGTCATCACAGCTCAAAATAGGCCACGGGTATCTCTTTTTAACTCTGGTGTTGTGACAGACTGGACAACAGGATGTGACAGCTAACCAACACCTTTAAAACAAACACAGTCTCAGTTTATCAGACGGAGGGAGGCGGTCAAGTTCAGAGAGGCTTCGAGAACACAGACCCTAAGAGAAACAGTTATAGTTGGCCCTTACCGAAGGGTTCGAGGTTTGATTGATAAGTTGATTTCGTGATACCGAGACTTTGCATTTGGAATGTTTCTTGGGACACAGAGCGCACGATTTGATTTACACCCCGCTGAGCTATTTGAGAGGACAAGCCTGACAAGCAGAGGCGGGGGGTTGAATGACATTTTCGGTCAAACTGCAATTTACCTTTTCCCATGCCAACTATTAATACCCGGCTGGCCGAAGCACAGCGCCACTTATGAAGGTCTTAAAGGCCAAAAAGGGCATGCTGTCACTGGCGTTTTCATAAATCCTGCCCAGAGGAATGCAATGCTAAACAGAGAGGTGGAAGGCAGAGCTATGCGTGACTGCAGACGTGTGTGTGCATGTGCGTGGGCTATCAATAGAACGCACCGGCTTGTATCGTGGCTGAATTCTTGCGGCGCCCTGAACTCTCACCATTCCGGATCGCAAACTTTACAGTAACTTTTTGCAGAGAAACTGGCCTCGGTAGATTATACGAAGACCGAGGCGGGTTATCCGAAGTTAGACGTCGCGTAGAAATCAAGCTGAAGTGAGGGAGGGAGTACAGGGTGTGATATGTGGTAAATTTTGTAATCCTTTTGGGGGCAACGTGCGAAAATAAAAGTGCCGCTTGATTTTTTTTTAATGAACGCGTCTCTCCGAGGTTCGTAAGAGCAGCCGTTGCCCTCGCGTTGAGTGAGGGAACAGAGTTGCAGTAGCTGTCAGTGTGACGCTACGAGGCAGCAGTAAAGAAGTCTTTGCTCTTTGGAGAATTTACTGGCCCAGCGAGGGATGAGGAGATCCCAGCGGGTATATGGCTGCGCCTGGACCTGACAGTTTGATTGCTGTGTGAAACTCAAGAAAGGCCAAGCTGGTTTGTTTTCAACCAGTTTATAAACTGTACCAACCTGCCCCCCGGCACACGGGAACTATTACTTCATTGGTGACTTTGATCATTTGTCTTTTCTTTCGAAAAACCCTTAATCATTACTCACGTTCAGCTTCACACTGGTGTGTGTGTGTGTGTGCAGGTGTGTGTGTGTGTGTGTGCGCGCACGTGTATGCGTCAGGGAAAAACTTGCCCTTTCATTTACTCACCCTGTGCGTGTGTGTGTGTGTGTGTGTGTGTGGGGGGGGGTATGTTAATGTATTTCTGTGTGTCTATGTCTGCTATGTCCCTATATCTAACAGGTGGAAGAAGGTAAAGGGAACACACAAGAGCTATAGAGAGCGTACTAGGTGTCAGGTTGTTCTCACTTTTTTGCCTGGCTCCAGAAGCGCCATTGCTATCACTGAACTAATCCAGATTCAGTGTGATACCCGGGTCAGCATTCAGAAATTATTCATCAAAGAGGGTGAGATCCTGATGAGGGATGAGCTTATATCTGACATCTAAGCCCTGGACTTTGGCGCCAGCCCCCTTCTACATGCTGGCTTGAGAACACACACAGCCTCTGATTTCTAATTTTATTTCTATCTAATAAACTTATATTGCCCAGACGACTCTCAAAATCTAATATACAGACAACGGGTCCCTAAAAAGTTACCAGACAAAATCACTTAGTAAAAAGGCAATTACAGGGTGCATCCACCTTTATGAGACACAATTGTACAGCTTCGGGTTAGATACACTTAAAGGGATAGTTTGTTTTTTTGGGGAATTTGGCTATTTTTCCTACTTACCCAGAGACAGACAAACTTGTGGATGCCATTTTTATGTCTGTGTGAAGTTTGAAGGAATGGATTAATTTAGCTCAACAGTTAGCTTAGCTCAATTGCTGGAGGTCTACAGGATCAAGTAGTAGTTCCTCTCAAAAGTAGGGAAATTGCTTTTTTCTCCTCTCCGAAGATGGATGGTTGGTCTAACAAAGCTATACATTGTAATTTACATATTTATTAAGTTGTTAATTCAACTATTAATAAAGAAATGAGATTCCGATTTCCTATCAACTTCCTCATTACTGACCAAGGCACCCATAGCCATGGTGGATGAATACGAATACGCATACGCATTTGGAAAAAGAATTCCAAATTCTAATCGAAATATATAGCAATAGACTGTGGAAGTGACACAACCTTTGGCCACGCCCCCTGGTTCAAAAGCCCTTACTTTACTATGGAGACTGCATGATATTTTGCAATAAAAACATCTAATCCGCTTGAAAATTAGTTTTCATTAATAATCGTGCTTAAACCATCAGATAAAACCAAAAAACCTGTAATTTTGCATGTATTTGCAAAGGTACATGGTTGTAGTCCAGTTTGCTTGGGCTACAAACTACATCTTCCAGCAAAAAAGAAGACGCACTGTCACACACATTATGTAACTCTGTAAACTTTGTCTTTCATGCTTGCCCTGACCGATCCAAACAGTTGTATGTGGAAATGTCACTAAGTGCCAGTAATTTAGACATATTTTGAGCTAGCAAGCTAACGTTAGGTAAATTGTTTAATACGTCAGTTGGTTGATGTTGCCCCCAGCCGCTAATATGTCTCCCCCATTACTAATGATTAGGTTTGGATTTGGGAAGGGCGATCTTGATCCTACATCTGCGGATAAAACTCTGCCTCTAAACTCTAAAACGTATCGCCGATTATCGACGATAGACGATTATCATTATCTGTTTATAACATATGAAATCGATGTTAATGTATGGTCAGCAATATTGCAATAATCCCTGATCCAAAATTGCCTATGAGTCAATTGATGGGATTTAAGGCAATCTGAAAACATTTTGAACTAGGGGGCGGGGCCACTTCTGCAGTCTTTTGAGTTAAGATAACCAAACCCTATCACTAAGCCCTGTCCTGCTTTCAACCATTTCGTAAACTACAAATGAAGAAGGAGATACCTCAAGCCACCCTCCAACCCTGAACCCCAGGAGCATCCTCAGCCTAACACGGGGTGCTAATCCAGGGTCCCAGCATTCCTCTCTGGTTCACAGGACACTTGTCAGCTCCCCCAGGGCGTGGATGCTTGGCTGTCAGAGCCACTTCTGAGCGATGGATGGAAGGACAGGCTGCAACACCCGGATAGCAGTTTCCCCTCTCTCTCTCTCGAGTGTTACCTTACAGTGGAAAACGCTAATCGCCCCTCATTCCCCATCAAGGAGCTAGTCAGAGAGCTTGGGAGAAAGACCTTTAGGTGAGAAATCTCTGGGGGTCATAGGTTGACGGTTTCGACTCAGACATGAGTGTTCCTATGTTGGTAAATTGGCTGCTGGTGTTGCTCTTATCATTCACGCTTGTGAAGAGATGAGGCTATCCTGACAGGGAATGCCAATCACATGACATTGCAGGAAGTCTTTGTTAATTAATATATTCGATATATATCTATTAGTCGCAAATTAACTCATCTACAGCATGGTGTCTCTCGAGATATCTTAAAGTACAGCACCTTGTCTTAATTATATGGGCCAAATTGTTAAACCAACTAATGTTTCACTGCTGCGAAGCCAGAGACAAAATAAAAACATCATGTCCTCTTTCCAATTTTATATGTCTGTTTATCAGGATTTATTTATTGCTCTTGGGCAAGTTTAACACGATGATCTCTTATCTTAAGTATCAGTCAAAATAGCACTCGGTAAGCACCAGTTGACATGGGACTTGAGAGACACCGGGGGCACGGTTGTCCACCGAGGGGTCTGGTTACGGTGCTGCATTACTGGGGCTGCCAACCTGACAGCCCCACCTGCCCAGTGGCTACAGCCAGCTGGCCCGCAGGATGATTAACAGCTAGCGTAAACTTACTCAGCAGGGTCTCAGACACATTTGTGCATTCACTCACACGTAGGAGTGTTACGTGACGCTACAAGCTATTAGAGAGCAGGGGCCCACACCGAGGCAGGAATGACATCCATAAACGTTTAGTAGAGCTGCCCCGTGTAGTTATCACTTTTCAAAAAGAGAGACTTGCTTCTTGTCGATTGAAGCACGATTCTGGAGATCAGTGGAGCAGATTTATGCACTGCGGTATGTAGGACATTACCCCCAAAACCTGGAACTGCCTTGAGCGCTCACCCCCCCGGTTTCCTCCATAAAAAGAAAATGACATCATAAAGCGTAAACCTGGGCTTGATATCAGACTCCTCTGCCCTGATCCCTGGAAGCTTTTTGATACCTTTGATTTTCATTTTTCAAGGCCAGGGCACTATTAATCTTTTGGTGAGATGTAAAAACTAACTCTGGGAACGCTCTTTAAAAAGCTGCAAGCCCTCCACTTCTTTGAGTTACAAGGTCTTAGACTTGAATGTTATCAGTGTTGCAAAATGCACACTACTCAACATACCTGAGTATTTTGGCAGGGCTTGTTTGGACTAAACTATTAATAAGTAAAGTCATTATAGGAGCGGTTATGTGTATGTATTTGCACGTGATAATCATATACCAGATAACATTAGGCTAGTATAACAATCTTATCTAAAAGATAAAGGTAATTTAACTAAAAGACTAAATATTTGAATTGAATTTCCAATAGATTTTTTTGAGTTTACAGCAAGAACTTTCATAGGTGCTTAACAATTTTGTGTTGTACTTTCATTATAGGGAATTATAAATGGCACAACAAAAGGAATGGTTTCGGGGAGCTAGCATAGCTTTCTTAATGCTAGTAGTACAGATGGATCTGAGGGCATGTATATGCAGCAGCAGTCTCTGTTAGCCCATTATTCCCCTGCTAATGACCTGCTAGAACCACTACAGGGTAATGCATGGAGCGGTGCCTCTAAACGACCAATAAAATGAAACGCTTCACAAGGATTCCAAATGCACATTATCACAGTCAATGTCTGTTAATTCTAGAACATAATCCTACACTTGAAAAGGAGAGCAAGTGGGAATCCATTGTTAACCAGGTCATTTGTTAGGTATGTAGATATTGACAAGTAAGGCCACAGTACAGAAGATAGTTAGTATTCTGGATAGAGCGCCTAGAAAAATAGTATTTTTTTTTATCCTTTCCATAAAAGACTGCAGGCCAAACCATTGCTCCAACTCCAATTAATTTCTACACCCCATTCATATTACTCTTCTATGTAAGTGCAACGTTTTCTAATTGCATTCATCACCAAAGCCCCCACTTAAGTTCCCTTAGTATATTTATTATCACGCTAACTGGGTCTAAATTATTAAACCTTAATGATGTGGGCTCTGAAAATATGTTGTCCTTTATTCTCCCCACAGAGAATCAATGTTATACATTAGCAGTATAAATTAAGTAATACTTTACCTAGGCATGTTGCCGCCTTCAATATCCACCCTCAGTGAGATGTATCCTCACAGTCCGGTGCCTCGCAGGGGCCTCTTGGGAGGGGATGATGTAGTTCATTCTAATGAAAGAGCTAGGTGCTGGTAATGGTTTAAATGATACATTTGTGCAAGAGCAGCAGTGAAAATGCATGTGAGAGAATCTGGTAAAAACAGGATAATTCACAGTCCCACGGGAGTATGATGTCATCAGACACAGTAGGCCAAGACATCTGGGAGGCCTTGCGTGCAATGAATTGCTTCATATTCTTGGATGTAATATGTGGGTCGGCAATAGAAATGGGCAATATATGGTGAAGTCCATCGGACTTAAAGGTTAATTACAATTGCTACAGTAGCTCTACCTTTTTATGTTGAAATTGGTCGTTATTAATCAACTTTAGGGCACTTTCCAACACAGTATAGTAGGAAGAGGCATAATGGACTGGCAAAATGTAATGTCTGTCTTTTAAGGATTCTTGAGTATGCCTTTTATGTGAAAATTATTGCAGAGCAATTGTCAAATGACCAGTTAATTATAAAATGCAACTAAGCTTTTATAAAAGAGCGTTTGGTCTGCTTTCACATAAACAAGGGAGCTGATAGGAGGTTGGAGATTGGACAATTGGCTTAGCTTGTAATGACTGAGATCCTTTCTTTCAAATCCACCCCATTATTATCAGTTGAACAAATCTAAATTAACTGCCATGCTACCTCGCCCTTTCACAGCAGAGAGTTGCCTTTAGATAAACGGAGATTACATCATTGTTTCATTGCGAGACCACCATCCATAACACCTTCCCTCTGAGTGACTCCAATGACATTAACAAGCTAAATGCTAGTATGAAGGGACATTAGGAGTAAAACACAGAAGGCCTCTACAAAGGTAGTGCCTGTGACTGATGACGCACAGGGTGAGGAAATACAGAAGAAGTAGCAATTTTCAGTGAGGTTGGCTTGATATTTGCCAGACAGAGAAAAGAATTAAGTTCCTCTTGCCTTATGTCTCGTGCTCCCAGGATAAATCCCAACTGATCGCTAATTGTGTGATTCTTCTTGTCTGCATCAACTTCAGCCCGACAGGTTATTTCAGCTTGTTATCGGGAAAACATTCATCCACTTGGAATTATTACTGTGCTAGGGCTTCTGGTGAAACACAAACAGTAGTGAATCTTGTAGAGTTATGGTAAGGCCTCTCCTCATTAGATGGCCAATCGACTGGTGGAGCAGAGGGCCCAATCCCAGCCCTTTATTGAGTGTTAAGGAGACACAGACTGACATTTACATCTCTTGCTTCTTCATGAGTGGCTGGAGAGAAAATGGCTCCCATAGATCCTGGCTCCGAGGAGCTGCATGGAAGGTCAGACCGTAAAGGCACATCTTTATCTATGAGCAATGTCTCACGGAAGGGGCTTCGCATTTGCAACGTGGAACGTAGAACGGGCGGAGGTAGAAAACAGCGAAACAGCGGTTACTCTGTAAGTAATGTGTCATTTTGCTCAGCGTGCAGCGTTGTTGCGTGGCAAGGAACACTGTCCTCAGTGGATAACAGAACTCCCCAAACGCAAGCCTAAAAGATGTAAACAAGACGAGTCACCCAATCCCATCTTGTCTGTGCTGGCTTATTGAGCAGAGATAGAAGGTTACACTATTGTGCAAGAAGCGCCCTCATACCCCAACAAACCACAATGGTCCCCTACTTCTGAGATGCTCTTTTCATTCAATGGCAATTACAATCCACACCTGGCAACACGGAAACACATCCCAATGCCTAACAATGTCGCAGAGGAACTCTCTCTTCCAAACTACCCTCCCAAATTGGCTCTGTAGCTGCGACCCAATTAGAGTTGAAATATGGTAACTGCATCAACCGTTACAGAGCTTGCGCTGGGAGAACTCTTGAAGGTTAGGAGGGGGTAGGCTTTGGAAGTGATATGTCGCGTGGACTTGTGCTTACACAGCAGAAAAGAGAGGCATGACGAGGGGACAGCGGAGAAGAAGCAAGAAGCAGGGGGCTGGATGATAAATAAACACTCTCGGATAGATCTCCTGAGGACATATATTAGCGTTGCAGGGAGCACACATAAGATAAGTGTTTCAGCCGAGGACTGGCCGCGTTCACACCAACATCTGGTCTGTATCTTTATGGTAATGGAGAGCCAATAGGTAAATGTTATTAGTATGCTCAATGCCTAATGAGCCCTAGCCTTAGCAATGAGCAAATGGATACAGTGTTATTAAATAGCATTTGATGAATTTGTGAATTCGCCAAATGCTACGTCCTGCCCTGATACGTTTGAACAATGTACGGTATTTGCCAACATAATTTACCTAAATTTTGTAATCAGTATTAATAAACGTGAGAGTAGGTAGTAGTACTGCAAGCTACTGCTTTTGGATGCAAAACCGATAACGGTAACACCGAATATGTAAATTAGGGCATTAAATATGTTTTGATATCACATTTTCAGTGTATCAAAAAGCTGTGCAGAAAATAAAATATCCTTCCTCCCTCTCTTCCCGTCTGCCTGACTGGCTGTGGCCTACATGTGCTCCTGACACCGGGGTAACTAATGTTCCCTGTGCCAGCAAAGGATTCTGATTTGATATAAGCGTTCAAACCTGTCTGCCATGAGATATGGCATCTGTCACCCTCTGCTACGATTGATTCCCTCTTGCCCTTAAATGCAGAGCATGCAACGCAAGCCAAGGACGCTCCCCTGCCTGGTCAAGTAATGACAATCGTCTTCAAGGAATAATGGCCTCGATGCCGCTTTTGAAAAGTTACCGGGCCGCTCTCAATAATGAATTCCCGGTCGATGACACATTGATAGATTCCCATTCTTCAGATGGGACACTGCCGCAGTTTAATTGACAAGAAATGAATTCAGGATGTTGGGAGGGGAAAGGCAGGGGATGGGATGGTGGGAGGGAGGAAGCAAGAGGGGGACTAAATTCTGTGTGATCAGCAAGGTTTCAAACAATCATTGGCGAAGTGAAGTCTCCGCCATATCTATAAGTCATCATGTTTTATAGGCCATTAGGATCTCCAGAGAAGGGCCGCGTGGAGACTGTGGCTTTTTGTCGAAATTAAAATGTCAGAGAAGAAGAAATAGAACAAAACAGGGAATCTGCAATTAATTACCTGGCCATAAAAATTCAATAATCGGGAGGCAATGCTGTGTTCGGCACAGCAGCACTTCTGATCACTGCAAGCTGGAATAGAATGCATTCATCTCCCCCAAATTAGATTTCTAATCTACAACAGGATACACAGTGGAGAGGGAGAGGGCCTAGTGTTACCAGAATACTATACAGTCTGTCCTGTCCTGGCTGAGTTTCATTATACACAAACCCCTGCATCTTAAAAAAAGCCGAAAGAATAATGCGACGAGGTACAATGCGATGTACGTGGCTTTACAATACTTTTAACACATCGAGACGTCTGTAGACGTAACCCTTGGTTAAATATGGCCATTTTTGAATGGAACTGCACTGAGGAGCGCGGACGCCATTTTTTAAGGAACTCGTTCTCATCAACGGTGAATGTATAACAGACGTTAGCCTGAGGTAATTGCTGCTAATGATTTTCAGAATAATACATGCCCTCAGGATGTGCCAATAGAAATTCAATAGTGTAAGTGTCGTTAATGTGGGAGAAGATACAGTGTAATGAAGGTTTCATTGACTTCTCCATCAGCCACGCTGGTTAGAAAGCTACTGCTGATGTGTTGCTCACAGCCAAAAAGGAAGAAAAAAACAAGTCCTAGAGGGGCTTAGTAGCAAAAAACTGTTGCGTTGATTGCCCTTTTGCAGGCGTGTATTTTGTCAGTGTAAAACACCCTATGTGAATCTCGAGGTTGATTCAGAGTTGATTCAGATGCTCAATGGAGTATGTCTGTCAATTCAGTACCAATTCAAAGCTAACGTCACTAACATTAATTAGTTTTCTTGGTAATTAATATATACACAACATATATTAACAATTTACTATAACATTTGCTAGCACAACAAAACAAATCTTATGTTGTAATCACCCATTTTCTGAGCAGGTTTGCTTCTCTTGCCTTGTATTTCCAGGTATACCAGAATGATCAGGTTCCCGTTAACCTAATGCGTTGCTACTGTCTCTGTGATGCTAACCGTACACAAAAAGAAAAGACTAGCCTAGCATGTATGATACGTTTACAAACAAATGTTTCTACCGTCTAATATGTTTCCTTGATGATGTTTACTTCCCATGATTTTAGGTTGAAGAACCAACTAGGATTTTACATTTTCAATTTTAATTTAATTTGAAAAAATCGTCTCCACTGAAAGCTTAGGTATGCAGAAGGATGAAAAAATGGCAGTCTTGGGCTTTTGGGACTGAGCCATACCCCTGCAGGGGAGGAGACGCAGACTCTCATTGCACAGGGAGGTCTGAAGGGGAGGAGGAGTGGTTTTAATTTGAGGAATGCAGTGGTACTATATTTCACCCTTTGCTGTTGTCTTATATTATCTTGGTAAACATCCCAGGTACTAATAAGATATATTGTGGAGCAGGCGGTGTCTCATCCTGCTCCCCACGTGATTGATGAATGACTGAGAGATGAAACAGGGACAGAGATTTATGGCAGTACGGTACGTAGAATATGTATGGTTATCAGCAGCGTGTTGAAAGCAGCTCTGTTTAAATGATAGGCACAGGGAGGGAGATCTACTAAATGACTCCATTCCCCCAGAGAAGTCACGGGAGGGGGCTCTATATCTGTTTATCTCATTGCTCCCATTCTCCGACATTTGTAGGTATGTTCTTGAAAGTGGGTTGAAGTACTTTAACTGATATCTAAAATACCTTACTTTTGAAGATCCACAGAGAAAAGGAATTGACATTGGATATTATGTGACTATCACAATAGCATAGGCCAACTGGCTGTTGTTTCCACAAGTATGTGTATTTTTTTTTTGGCTGACTTTGAAGAGACCTGTACCCAAAGAGAGTTATTTTGTGTAAATAGGTCATCTTTTTTTTTTAAATTTAAATTTTATTCTTTTGTGGTTGTTGGTCCCTAATTGTGAGCTGAACAAATTGTCAATTAAACAAACCTGCAAAGCCAGAATAATCTCACCACCTCCATCAGCATAATGTGTTAGATCGCCCTCACTTTGTCTTTGTCTACACTCATCAACGTTTGAAAAGGTGTAACGATAATTCTGAGTGAAACGCTCCAGTTTGTCTTCTGTTCTACAGTAATTCTGTCTAGCCTCTGATTTAGTTATAATACCCATTGGCATCTCTGAGTGCTTTGAACAGTCAGCTCCTAATTGATCAATAAGATGTCATCATAAATCCCAAACCCTATGTGCTTTATTGATCCTTGAGGAGAGCTTGCTGCCTTTCTGCATATGTCACTTGCTCAGCCCACACACATGCTAAGTATGAGGCATATTTTACCCACAAAGGGCATTATCATCTGTACACTCTGCTATTCTCTGCTTCTGTAAATTACTATGTCGGTATGACTCGCATGGCACCCTAGAGAGGAGTTGCTTTTCTATTTGCCTCAATTTATATATTTACATGAGCGTCGTAAATAACACTAATGCACCGAGGCAGATTGCTCAGAGTAATTGTTTATCTACTTACTAGTAGACTTTCTTGACAATGTTGTTAATGAAAACTCCTCACGTCAAGCTTTTGTGATTGCATCACGGTGGACCTGTACTATTGCTCTCGGCATTAAAGTGGCAATCTCAAAGAGCTCCATTTTCCTCTCTTTGGCGGCGCCTGTGGCGAAAAGCGGTAACTGCAGGTGTGTTTTTTCACTTCAAAGGCAAAACGTCACTAACGCTAATTTGGATGCATGGCGGGAAAATGGCCAGAGAAACCTGGTTCTTAATACTCATAATACTGCAAATGCAAGTGCTTTCATCAGTGGACCATAGGCTCAATCACCATTGTGTTACCTCATTCGGCGATATTTAGCGGCTTAACAGACATTTATTTAAATTAAAATCTTCTGAGATCTTCGAGATTGCCGCTTTAACTAAGCCAGCTATCCGCTGAAGTTGCCCAAGAGTATATGCGCAAGCTAGCCTCTTATAAAAACAAGAGAGGGGACAGTGGAATCCGGAAACATGGCCACTCTCTAATGAAAAAAAATACCCACTTCTCTTTAGAGAGAATCTGTCTTACAAATCTAATTGTCTGAGACGTAGAGTGTATCCAATCCATGTTTCCCCCAGCAGGTTTGGTTATGTGGAGGACGGGAGGCCAGAGGCGCAAAGAACAGCCCCTGAGACATGTCACCCTATGTTCATGTGACAGTGGCACGTGTCCAAGCGCCGTCCGTAAGGTGGAACAATGAGAGGACTTGTCGTCTCATAATTGTAATTTAATAAAGATCTCACATGGTATCAGCAGGGCCTGACAGCCAGGGCCTTCCGGCGCTTGTTAATGCAATTGTTCTGGTCAGACGGTGCTGTCACAAATCATGCTGAAAGTTAGGTGACAGGTAGCAGACCTCGCGGATACTTCCTGAGAGGCTCAGACGGGTTTTGGAAGGAGGCCAGGAAATGGCTGGACAGGCTTGTTGTGTTGCCTAGCCAGACAGAAGGGCACGCCAGGAGCTGCAGAGTATTTGTTGAGGAGGAGGAGGAGGAGGAGGAGGAAGAGATGTGTAGACAGACCACAGTCTACACGGTGTCCCATTTTAAAATCAGCATTTATTGGGAAGAGTATTGTCAGGAACATTAGAGCTACTTTGCAGTAGGATAAAAGGAGAACATGGAATACAGATTCAGTCGGGTCAGGGTCTGTTTATCCCACTGATGTCCCGCAGACGGTGAGGGAAACCCTTTTTCAAAATGGAGGCTCTTGAGAACGAAACAATGCCCTCTCCCAGTTCCTACACCACTGCCGCCCCCTTTCCCCGCTTGCGTGTCGTCGCTCTCCCCTTCCGGCGTTGATGTATGGCCGACGTGTGACAGGGGGAGCTCCAGTAAATACATGCCAAAATAGGTTTTACAAGCAGTGCTCTAATCAGCTTGCAGAGAGGAGGCCATAAATTGCTTCGTTGCGTCTAGAGCTGGTGAACGCATCTCATGGCCACTGCTAAGGGAGTTGGATATATGGCAGGCCACGCTCCCCGGGCAGAGCCCCCTATGAGCAACGCTGCTGATATTCATGAGACAATGGGACAGAGAGAGGAACAACTGATGGCCTCTGTGTCAAAACACGATGAGGTGTGATAATATATGCGTCCGTTTAATCCAGCTGAGTGCATGTAGGCAAATGTTTGCATACCGTCGCATCGCACACGTGTTTTGTGTTTTATGTTTTATGTTTATACGCGACTACGTGTCCCCGCGTGCTTGGAACGCACGCGCCGAACCGGTAAGCGCCACGTTGGCAGACAACTGTCATTACATCAATGTTTATGATCGCCGGAGACTCTCCATCGAGAGTTCATACTCGCGCTATTCTGAATTATCGAAATAATTTGATGCGTTCCAGCAGGTAGAAAGTGTCGCCATTCCATTGTCACCATTTGGAAGCGGAACAGGGGTTGTTTTGTTCTTTTTAATCTCCGATGTAACCTTCAGTGTCCTCCGCTGACGGGAAATGCAGTTTATCAACTGGGGATGACAACAGTGGAGGTGATATATGCAGGACTGTACTTCCCCAGATAACTCTAATAGCACAGAGCCCTGTTCCAGCTCTGTTCCTCCTCGCTCAACCAATAGGGGAACTCCTCAGGAAGGAGAGGAGGTTGATCAAATAAAATGATTCTTTGAAGTATGTGCAAAAATCCCAAGATGACTTAACCAAGTCCTCAAATGACATCTCCGAATTAGATAAAAAAGCTCTCTGTCATCTCTGTGAAAATGCAGTAAAATGCAGCCTCTGTCTTGAGAATGCGTTCTATTTTTTTTTTGAAGAAGAAGAAGAAGAACCATTTTTGAATTTACATGTACGCCTTTAATTTTTAAATGAGGACGGAATGCGTGTGTGGGTGTACGTGTGCACAAGCTCGGTCTTGCATGTGTGTGTCAAGTGACATTATCTGAAACTGTCTCTTAATAAAAGACCAGACATGGTGTGTGTTTCAGACGAGGCCAACATGTGGCTATTGGCCCCGGGCCAGAAGGCCTTGTGTAGAAGAGATGAGCACATGGCAAAAGTATGTGTGTCCACCACAAAACGGGGACAGATGTAGCCCCTATGTACACATTGTTTAGGATTTACCATATCAAGCATTTGATGTTCAAAACATCACTGTTCATGATTCTTGAGTATACAGTATTAAAAATTTTGAAGAAGGCACAGTTTAGTTTCTAGAAATGAATAAATAAATAAATACAAAACAAGTGCATTCACGGCCTTCATTTCAGCAGTGGTTTTTAAATGCACACTAGCATTAATAATAGTAATAAATTATTAAATAAAACAGTCATGGTTTGTTCATATTTTGAGAATAACTAACTATGCGTGACCTGGAAGAAATAAAATCTGTTGTTTGTGATTCTCAGTATGAAATTCCATCCCTCGGAAGTACGTTAAATGGGGGCGCCGATTTTGTCTTACACAAGAAACACAACATTGTCATGGCAAACTTTTAATGGCTTCACCTTCTACACTTCCTCCCATTCAAGCATCTGTCTGATAAAACACCCACGAAGAAAAGCTCATAACCGCTTTGAGAGTATAGCCTGCGTCTATGAAATCCAAGATTTGTTGCCTGTTGTATTCCGGGGGAGGATAGGGTTGGGTTTATGCGTGTACACGCACGTGCGCATTCGCACACTGATGAACACACGCGCGCGCGCACACACTGACACGTCAATAAGCAGGCGATGGGTTTGGCAGTGCTCTGTCTTATTTACAGGACATTTGTTGCACTTGACATTTATCGTGGCTGGGGGGCTGTGAACTTCATGCAAACGCCGCTGAAGCATTCAATGCCAAGGGCCCGGGGCCTCCTGCGTCGACATCGTCGCGAGTCTTTTCACGCAAAGATAAATCACTTCAACTGGACCCCGAGCACAGAGAGAGAGAGAAAGAGAGAGAGAGAGAGAGAGCAACAGAGGTGAGGGAAGGAGAGGACGCAGTGGTGGAGAGAGAGAGAGACAGAGAGAGAGAGATGGGGGAGGTGTGGGTGGGTAGCTAGAGGAGGTTTGGAGAGAGAGAGGCGCTAATGTCAAAGGAACGCCCGGAGGTTAAGGCCAGCCTCGTTCCTCTCTTGTTAATTGTTGGGTGCGTTCACACAAATATCACTAACCATTATGAAAGCAGCATATGTTTAGGCTAAATGCTCTTTAGATTGCAGAGGACTGTAAATAATGCGGCCACATGACTGTCATTCGCGGGTTCGTGACCGCAGGATATGAAAGCCCTCCTTCTATACTGTCTTGATACGCGCGACGTCGCGCTGACCTGGGGGGGGCCACGGCGGCGGTCGCTGTGTACGTGCAGTATCTGTACAGGAACCGAACGCGTGCAGTTATAGCAACTTGGCTGTAACCAGACGGAGAAAATGAAGTCAGGGACCTCTAAGACAACCCTCTGCCGTGGTCTTCTCCAGGTTCCTCCATTCCCGTCGCTGTTAGAATAATTGGCGAGCATGTGTTAGATACATCAGCGGTTCAATCTCACGGTATAATCAGTTATATAAGATTCTCCTAATGGAAGAGCGTAAGAGGGATTGCTGCCGGGGAGACACTGACACCAACTGACCTCATACAGTAGGTAGCGATGTATATTTTGAGCCAATGAAAAAAGGGATTACCCACATCAAGGGAATATCTTCTCGAAGACACCTTTCGGACGCCAGCGCTAAACGTTCGCGGGACGGGTTTCAACAGGAGCGCTCATGCCGTTGTGAACTTTACAGAAACTTTTGCCAACTAAAAGGCTGACAGTAAAGAAACACGGCGGTTTGGATACGTGCGGAACGGTATAAAATGTAACAGCGGCAGGGCGTTAAAGATGGCTTCAGTATAGAATGACGAACGCGCCTGAGGACCACACCAAATCTTCGCAGCAGCTCTCCAGGCAATATATCCTCCTGTAGTCGGCACCAAATTATAAATCAACCTCCCTTCAGTTCCATATGATTCATTACTATTTATCGACGATAATTTACGGAAGTGGTTTTCAGATGCTTTTTACTTTGCAGTGGCAGTAATTTACAAACTATGAAAAAAAACAACAATACCGCAATATTTTTTTTTCTACGCAACACAGCAGCTAAGCAATCTGGAGGAAGAATTAGATAGCAGGTGAAGGCTCATCGATTTAAATGCTTGATGTTCTTTGGTAAGAAAGAGGATGACGCTGATGAATTTGCTCCAGGCTGCCTTTTCAGCATCATACACAATTTAAGAGAGGTATCTTGACTCCCGTACTCACATCCAACGCAACGTTTTGATGATCGTCTCGGCGAAAATAACAAGGCAAACAATAAAAAAAACAAAAACAGTACAACTGAAAGATAAAATGAAATATATTGAACAACATCCTTATCTCTACCAAATAAACTACTAAAGTCGTGTACCTGCGGTCAAAAACACAGAGTGCTTGACATTGTACACATCCATTTTGTATTGCAGAAACCGTCAGGCTTTAATGGTGGTATTATGACACTTGATATGTGCATTTTACAGCATACCATTTATCTGTGTGTGTGTGTGTGTGTGTGTGTGTGTGCGTGTGTGTGCGTGTGCATACTATGTTAATCTACCTACTGTATGCGCTTGTCTGCCATTGCATCAAGCGCCCCTCTGCCCAAGATGCTGTGGATCTCCAAAATGGTTATTTCTGGCTCTGGCTCTGACGGTGACGACGCTGACAGCGATCGCCTTCCCACATCACAGCCGCTGCAAAGGTCAAGGGAAATGAGAGGGATGTGTATGAAAGGCCTGTCCTCCTGCGTTAGCCTTTCTGGCCCAAGGCACTCCGGCTGATGAGGCCTGAGCATCAGGAGCAGGGTCATTATTTCAAATAGAGGGCCACTTAACTTCCTTACTCCACCGTCTCTGAGGACGCGGTTACGGGAAGGTAGACAGAGGAGAAGGAAGGGAAGGGCAGAGCGCTGGGTTTTGTCCCCAAAGTATGCAGCATAAAGACTTTTCTTCCCCTGCCCCCCGTCTCTGGGTGAATGTAATTCCAGCACACCCTGGGTGAATTAATTAATTACAAAGCTGGCTTGGTATCAAAGGTAAATATGATTTAATTATATTCCCTGCGTCTTTGTTAAGAAGCCAACTGTCAGGCAGTGGTAAGTGGGGCTGTGGCCCTCAGTGGCGCCTGAGGCGTGTGTGTGTGTGCGTGCGTGTGTGTGTGCGTGCGTGCGTGTCTTTACCGGAGTGAAAGAGAACGAGACGAGAGAGAGAGAAATTGGAGACCGAGAAAGCCTGTAAGGGCACACTGTGTACTGTATGTGCTTGCGCATGTATGCTCAAATGTGCGCCGGCTAGCGCCAACGTATTTCCCCAGGTGTGTGTGTGTGTGTGTGTGTGAGGTTGTGCGCGCGCGTTTTTTTTTTTTTGTGTGACTTGTGCCCAGCCGAGTGAGAGAAACAGGAATTAACAGGTACGCAGAGATGGAGCGGTAGCCAGGTCTCCCATGGTGAATGGAGCCATTGACTAGCACTGCAGTGACAGCCGCAGGGTCCCACAGAACAAGAACATCCCTGAAGGTAAACAAAAACAAAACAAAAAAAAAACAACTACACTCGGACCCTAAACAAACTCAAGTTTACAAACACGCGCATGCAAACGCATCACGCCGTACACTCTCACCGTAGGGCTAGCCGCGCGTGTAAACACTTAAAGGTCAACCCGAAACGCAAACGTCTACCGCGTACTTTTATCGCCGAACTCAAAAGGTTCTCTACGGCTGGAACTTGCGAAACCTCGCGAACTCCAGACCCGGGGGCC
>OMKK01017106.1:1318-15773 GCA_900302305.1 Polymixia japonica | reverse complement strand
TTCTCTCTTATCCTCCCCCCCCTCCCCTCTTCTCTCCCTTCGTCCAGGCTCTGATGGATGAGATCCTGATGCTGCAGGATGAGATTGGGGAGCTGCAGACCTGCTTCTCCGAGGAGCTCCTGGGGGACGGCCTGGGCGACAGCGACAGCGACGAGGACCCTGGAGACCAGCTGGCCCTCCAGTCTACCCTCACCGTGCTGGGAGAGAGGATGGCCACCATCCGCATGAAAGCCTCGGGGAAACGCCAACTACTGGAGGTGGGCGCCGGGATGCCAGATAATTAAGACGACATCCAGTTACTAAAATTCCCCACCTTCCCCCGTTTCTATTTACTTCTCTAGTTTGTTGTTGTCATCATTAGCTAATTGGCTAATAGTTGAATAGTATGACCTATGCCCAGATCCCCCCCCCTCACCTTAGAGCCTAATCGCTTTGCGTTGCACATCGCCCCCTACAGGAGAAACTGAGCGAGCAGCTGGAGGAGCAGCGACAGGAACAAGCACTGCAGCGTTACCACAGCGAGGCCGAGGAGCTCGACCATTGGCTGCTCAGCACGCGCGCCACACTAAGCTCCGCCCTCCAGCTTCAAACCGAAGACATGGACATGGAGGAGCAGCTCATCGACTGCCAGGTGAGAGTGACGATCGCTGATGATGTCATCAAACTGATGTGGATTTAAGTGTCAGACAGAGCGCAGAGAGTTTTTGTGGTTTACTGAAGGGTAACTAAGGCTGAGTTGAAATATTGAAGCTCGTTGTGGATGCATCACTGTACCAGAAATAGTGCCTGATCTCGGATTCCTTCCGTTGATATCATTTTGCCATGTCAGACAAGCTCATGACAAGTTCTTAGTCCCCAGTGATTGCAGATTTTAGTTCATATACACAGTGACATTCAGGCCCTCCTCAAATGCCAGCACCAGAAATGTAGAACGCTTATCGTAGGGTCGATTAGCAGATTTATTCTTTTAAAAGTGCATAGTACTTAGTAATCTATTATTCCCATTGTCCCAATAAATTACTTTTCTAAACTGAGAAGTTTGATTAGTGTTCTGTTACATGCCTGTACATGCCTGTTTTCTTCCATTTCCATCTGCACACATCTTGCATTGCAAATTGTATTTGTTTGTTGGCTGTACAGTGTGATTGTTGTTCCTGGTACTGAGCTATGACATCTCATGTTAGGTTCAATGTATGGATAATGCGATACTCCATTCATGTTGAGGTCACTTGTATTGTAGGATGTTTAAATCCATGCGAACTTTGGTTACATTTGAGATGACTAATGCAGTTCTGTATTTCATTGCCTTTTAGTTTCACCCTTTCAAAATTATTAAACCTGTTGACATCAAAACAACGTCTTCAGAGTTGTGGTTGAAGAAAGGTGTTTATCTGACTGTCAAATCACATTGTTCAGTGTGGAGACAGGACAGTATAATTAGGGTTAGGATATTAGGATTAGGATTAGGGTATAATTTGGCATCTCCCACTAGCTCCCTAACATTCCTTCACCAGCCCATGCATTGTTCCCCACTCGCCCCGTTACCATGGTGAAATCTGATCTGATTCGTATCCACTGGGAAGTGGGGTTGGTGGTTGACCTTAAACCAGTTTTGTGTATTTGTAGTTTTTCATTGCAGGACTTTGGTATGGAAAGTTATAAGGAATCAATCATTGTGATCACATAGCAGCTCCTAGGAAGGAGGTAAAAATCCAAAAATCCAAAAATCTATTTAAAATACCAAAGTTGACCCACCGCAAAGGGTTAAAGCATTCACCCTATCATGAACCATACATGGCTCCTGATAATAATGTCAACTCTGTGGCTCAGGCAAAAAGTCAATATCTTAAGTGTGTGTGTTTGTAGCAGCTGCGAGACAGTAAGCTGATTAAAGATCACATATGGCTCCTGTAGGGCTCAGGTCTAAATGCCTGGTCCATGTAGAGCCTACTCTCCAGGGAGTAGAGTCTGAATACAAACCACAGATTAACAGACCATTAGCTGCAATAGAAAATGGTAAAGAGGTGAATAAAGGGGCAGAGGGAACAGAGTGAGACTAGGTGGTGACTCAAGGAACAGACTCAAGTGGAAACTGAAGGGTTGTTGAAGTAGAAGACGAGTGAAATGAAAGAGGTAGAAGGGTAGGAAAGACAATAGACCTGGGTCAATTAGTAGTTGCAAATAATTTATTTGAACTGCCTCTACCAGATGGGAGGGGTTTACAGCACCAGGACGGCTCAGAAAGTGTCGGGCAAAATGTCGTAGTAATAATAGTATAGTAATAGTATAAATTGAGTATTATATAGTATTAGTATAACACGACTAGGTCAAAACCTAGTATATGGCTGGACCGTGTATGGTCAATGTGCGAAATTGTGGCCAAAAGCCTTGTCGCTAGCGGGCTTTTCATTTGAAACGGATACATCGGCCAATGGGGAAACTCCAACACTCGGCCGACCAATGGTGTAACTTCATCAGTCAATGAGTCAGTCAGTCAGTCAGTGACGGACAGACATTCACGTTTATAGGGCTGGCCCCGCTGTTGCGGTCCAGCCAGAAAGACAGGCTTTCAAATACTTTCTTTCAAACACCTTTCTGGCATATAGCTTCCTGGCACTTAAGTATAAAAAGTATTTGTAAATACAATTTGAGCCAGGTGTGAAAGTGAATAAGAGAGATTTTGGAAAATATGTGGGAATCCTAGGCGAAGACATGATGAGTACATGGATGCGGTGCTGTGGAGAGTCCTCCACCTCCCTTCTGAAGGAGACTAAAGCTCTCAATAATGGGGAAGGTGGTGTTTGGAGGCACTCTGTACTGTGGTGGGAACATGTCTATAGAGAAAAACCTCTATGGGCCTCATATCCCCTTGTGAAAAGAGGGGATACAACCCTAATCCCCTTCCTTTCAACCTCCAAGCTATTGTTACCACTCTTCACCCATAGTCTGAACACGGAAAGAGAAGCTCCGTTTTAAGGAGCAGGAGTTCGTTAAGAAATGAAGGAAAGGATGTGGGCGTGAGTAACGATTTGAGGAAAAACGTGAGATAAAGGGCAAAAAATTCAACATATACGCTATGAGAATTGACCGAGAACAAGCGAAACTAAGAGGAAAGGGAGAAAGAGAACAAGGGAAACATTGAACAGGGTGGTAGAGGGGTGCGTGCATGTGTACAGTGTGTTCTAGAAACAGTCTAGTGCCGTGCTTTATGTTGAGCTGAGGCCTCTGAACCACCCAAACACCGACTGTCATTCACTTACACAGCCAATTAGAACTTTTTGAGGAAGAGCAAAGACAGCTCCCATTGGACGGTCTTCCTCTAACGGTTGAAAAACGGCTCAGCGCTATGTTGTCCTGTAGCAGCGATTTTGTTATGCTAGAGCGGAACGTGGAATCAGTATCATATAGTTAATGATAGTTGCTGTTTAACAATACAAGGATGTTTCAAGTATCGAGTTTTTCCAATCTGTCGGCAGGTTAATACATAGAATTATAGATGAGAGGGGCACTATTGATTTCAGGCTGTAGTGCGCTTCTAAATTGATTAGGAGGATAAGAGAGAAGAGATTGGAAGTGGGTGGAGGATATGGGCAAGTGAGAAGGATTGATTAGAAAGTAGTTTACAGTCATGTTGATAACCATATCTGAGCTTTCCCGCCTGCTCCTGCCCTTCCAGAACATGCTGTTCGAGATCGAGCAGAAGGTGGCGTCTCTGTCAGAGTTGTCCGTCCACAGCGAGAGCCTTCTGCTGGAGGGCCGGGCCGGCACCAAGGGAGAGGCGGAGCAACTCACCTTCAAACTCCACTCCCTCAAAGACAGCCTGATAGAGCTTCAGAGGATGCTGCAGGACAAACAGGTTGACATACAGGTGAGACGGGACGACGCCGTGACCTGTAACACGGTCACGTGCAGTGTGTTCAAACGGTTTGGCCAGTCGGTTTACTCCGTCTTGCTTCCTCATTACCTGCCTTGCTGCCTGTTTTTATCTCTCTGTCCTTTCCATCCTTGTTGTGGTCCTCTCCTCTTCTATAACTCTAGCTCGCTTTCCATCTCACCACCCATCATCCCTTCCATTTCACTCCCTGTCCTCTCTCCCTGCCTCTGTTCTGTTCTGCTGTGTTGCATTGTGTATCTCCATCAATGGTAGTATTGTGTAAACGCTAAAGGTCATGTCAGCCTCCTTCATAAAGGTCCACTGTTTTCCACCACTGGACAACAAGAGATGTCTCACAATGGGCCTCAGACCCAGACAAAAGGAAGCCACCTCATCACACACTGACCCTAACCACGCTGCCACAGGGGTCGTTCTGATGACACACAACATTTTGCAATATCTGCCGGGTGGTTTATCTCTCATTTGGAAAAAAACCGGCACAACAACAACCGGATTTCGTTTGTCGCGTGTATTTGTGTGTGTTTTCGGTTGCCAATTGTACAGAATTTCTTCTGAAATCTTTCTTGTTTTCATATTGCACTAAAACTATTTACTAAAACAAATGACCACAGCAATCTGAATTTGATAAATGTCAGTTTTTAAAATGGCACCGATCATCATTGTACTTTAAATCCAACGTGACCTCTCACCCCTGACCTCTCTCTGTCTGTCTTTCAGGGTTCGTTACAGGAGCAGGAAGAGAGTGAGACAGACTCTTCCCTGTCCCAGAGTCCTAACGTCCAGGACTGGCTGTCTCAGGTCCGCTCCACACGCACACAGCAGCACCATGACAACCTGCTCCGACAGAGGGTAAGAGGCAAAAAAAAAAAACGTTTATATGTTTGGACTTCGATTACTCTGAGTGTTTGCTTTAGGCTCCCTGGAGTGCAAGACGGCCGAGATTTTCAGATCAGAGCAATTAGATTGGCAGCATTGTGCAAGAAAATCAATCCTCGAAAACTACTCGAATCCATTAAAATCAGAAGTCAGCGCTTATAATTCTGTTAGACATCTAGTATAATGTTTATACCGTTGTTTACACTCTAAATGCTGCTTTGTGGTTTTCTAGGAGCTAGAGGAGCAGGTAGCAGAACAGAGAAGGTTACTTCAGTCTGTAGCCAGTGTGGGGGAGGAGTTACTCAGCCAACAGACCACGCCCAATGGAGACAGGTACGACATTTTGTTTTTCTATCTCTGTTTTCTTGAACAAGGCTTAGGTCGAAACGTTTTTTTGTTGTGCTGAGCTCTGTCTACCAGACTAGAAGATCATCTTGCATCTACCTTCTTACCGTGATACTGTATTTGTTTGGGATTTGCACCCAGTGTATTTTGCCTGTTATTACATAAGAGTTGTTTAATTACTAGCAGCGAGGACCACCACTGCTTTTTTGTAACTCTGATCTTCACACAGAGAGAAGACACATATTTCCTATCTGTCACTCTTTTACGCTGTGTGTGAAGACAACAACAGGAATTATAAAATTAGAAAAGCGTCCAGGGCTCGGACAGTCGATCTCAATGGCAATCTCTCTCCCTTCTCTTTCCCCCTCTGTCTAATCCTCCCTCTCCACAGCGAGGTATCAGTCCCAGGGGGGGTGTTGCTGGAGGCTGAGAGCCTGTCTCCTCTGGAGCAGATGAGACAACGATGGGAGAACCTGAATAAAGACCAGAGCACTAAGCTTCAGCTCTCCCTCAACTCCCTGGAGCAGGACCAGCTAAGCCCGGTACAGAGGCTATATCATACCAAGCCTTTCAATCCACAACGGATTGAATTTCGATAGCGTTTTGGAATGATGCAATTTCAGTTATCTACAAGACTACTAAATTATTTATTTTTTACAATTGGAATATCTTTTGCGTTTCATTTTCTTTAGCTTTTCTCTCCTGTCGCGTTGAACATCGTAAATGTCTCGTTGGCTTCCTGTCTGACAGTCTTGTGTGTCGTCGCCCCGTGTTTCCCAGGTGCTCCACAGGTCTCGTCTGTCCAGTCCCGGCGTGGTGTTCAGGGGCGAGTTCGCCAGCCAAGACCCCCGCTCCCCCAGAGCGCTGTTTGAGGCCTGCAGCCAAACTCTGGAGAGAATAGCCCAAGAGGTATTGCTTTTTTAAATCGACCTTTCCTCTTTTCATTCCCTTTTTTGCGCTGTACAACAAGAAAACAAAGATATTCCGATTTAGAGCTTTCAGTTTGAGGCGTGACCGTGTATTTCTCTTCTCGTTGTCTGTCCAGGCGGCGAGCGGCGACAGAAAGGTGGGAGCGTTGCGGGGAGAGGCGAGGGTGCAGCAGGACCTGTACGCAGCGGTTTCAACGGCCTCCTCCTGGCTGGACGGTGCTGAGAATCAGCTGCTCGCTGGTCCCGTGCTGCTGTCTGAGGACACAGAGACGCAGCTCTATCACCTAGAGGTGAGACGGGCCTAGGACACTGGCTAGTACCTTTTCCTCATACAGGAATATAGTGTATTAACATGTAAAACACAAACACGTATATGTGTATAAGTGTTTGTAGGTTTGAGTCCTATTGTTGATTTTGGCCATTTTCAGTATTCTTTAACATATATTTATATATTACATATTATCTGTATAAATAATATAAATTTAAAGCATATTTCGTATATTTTACACACATTTGGTCGTTTTCTAAACTTTTTGAAAAAATGTTACCATTTAGAATGTCTACGAGAGTCTATGAGAATTATACCAGATGTGATTGTTGACCTCGTCTCCTCCATTCAGGGCCTGAGTAAAGAGCTGAAGGAGGTGACGGGGGAGGTGAGCCAGTGCAGAGACCTCCTGGGCGGAGGAGCAGGCCGGCTGTACGAAAGAGAGGAGCGGGCCCTGATGGAGGACACCCTGGACGGGCTGCAGGAGAGGCTGGGTCTGCTGGACTCCACCCTGGAGCAGCACTGTGACAGCATGAGGGACAGGCTGCAGGAACACTCCTCCTTTCAGGTAACGCGGGCGGGAAGCGTATGTGTGTGTATGTGCGTGTGCATGCAGGTGGGGGGGGGGGTTAATACTGTGACAGTGTGCATGTAATGCCTTCTGTGTTATGAAGCTCCATTAATATTTAATATTGCCCCTTGTTGTCCCTGCTAGAATGAGTTGAGGATGCTGTTCACAGCTCTGAGTGAGAGTAAACACCAGCTGCTACAGAGGATGGCTGGAACTGTGGACAGACCTGCATCCAAACAGATAGAGGTAAGATACCCACCAATGGGATATACGCTATTAACTTAAAAACAAATACATAATCAACAGTTCCCATATTTATCCTGTGTAGCAGTCCCTGAGATATAGTGAATTGCTAATGGGTTCTGAGAATTATTATTTTTTTAAATGTATTTCCTCTTTTGTAGACATTGTCGGAGGTGGAGGACAGCTTGAGGGAATTTGAGCAGAGAGTGTCTGAGCTGAAGAGCAGAGCAGAGGGACTGCAGTCGGACCAGGTCTCCAAACAGGAGCTGCTCAAACTACAGGTGATAACAGCCCCACTGTGGAGCCTATCCTTCTCTCCTTCTCTCTCTGTGGTTTAGTTGCTAAACAAAAAGGGAATATTGTGTTATGTAGTATAAATGATTTGTTCACAACTTAATGGCCAAGGTAAAAATAGAGTAAAACATTTTAACAAAACCAGAACCCCTGAGTTAAATGGCAGATCAGAGCCACCGGTGTAGCGATTATCATGACATATCTGAAATATTACCTGTACTCATTTATCGATACGATGCACCACACATTCCTCTCCCTGGAACGAATACGACACTTACAGAATATGAGTAACACAGATATAATATTGATTATAACGTGCATCGGTTAACATATTAATTGTCATCCATCACCCGTTGTTGACGTCAGGATGCATATGAGGAGTTGGTGCTGATGGTGGGCTCCAGGCGAAGCAGCTTGAACCACAGCCTGTCTCTGAAGGCCCAGTATGAGGCCGCCCTCCACGACCTCACCGACCTGGTGGACACCGCCCAGGACAAGATGGCTGCCGACCAGAAGATGACCGTGGCCTCTGTCATCGAGGTCCAGATGCTCCTAGACAAGCACAAAGTAAGGGGAGATTGATTAGAAAGTGGTGAAAGGGAATTATTTTTTCAATATTTCAATCTTTTGTTGTGTTCTGTTGTTTATTCTTGGATGCTTTGTGATATCAGTGTTGTAACCTCTTCTCTTTCTTTTGCAGGAGTTCTTTCAGGGTCTGGAGTGCCATATGATCTTGACCCAGACGTTCTACAGCAAGGTGTGTGGTCTGGTGGCGCAGAGAGAGAGTCAGGCCCTGGAGGAGACCATGGCCTTAGCCCACAATGTCCTCAAGCAAGCCCACAGGAGAGGGATGGAGCTGGAGGGTATACTGGAGGTAGGAGTCTTTCATTAATGTTGGGATGGAGAAGGCGGGCATTGAGTTGAGTTCAGTCTTTACTATAATCCCAGACGGTAAACAACTAAGAAAAAACACAAACATGTAACGAATAGAAACCATAGCAAACAGTGCAATGCAATACAGCAACACAATGACATTTACACACAATAGACCTCATTTAAATGCTTGAGTGCCTCTGCAGGTAATGTTGATTGCCTATTCAGCAGCTTGATGATGGATGAAACAAACACGATTTAAATGGGTTTTGATTTCGGCTTAAACCAGGATGGAAGAGTCAATTTTCTGGATGAATGAATCAAGTGAATAGCTGGCATGATGTACTGTATTAGGTGTCACATGTGTTCACCATAGCTACTTAGTTGATAGATGACAACCATAAATATCAATGAATGAAGCAGCGTGTGGGAATACAATAACTCACGTCGCTCACTGCTTCCCCTCCTCCGTCCCAGTCGTGGAGCAGGCTGGCAGAGGACTACCAGGCTCTGTGTAGACAGCTGGAGGCTGTGGAGTGCAGCATCCCTACCGTAGGCCTGGTGGAGGAGACAGAGGAGAGACTGAATGACCGGATCAATCTCTTCCAGGTACGTAACTACACGCATGCTGCGCGCACACACACACACACACACACACACACACACACTGTAGGCACACACACACACACACACACATTCACGGATGCACACATGCTATTGCATTTGCACACCAGTAAGTGCACCTCCAGTAGAGTAAATAAATGATTTAGTGTTTTGAACTTGCATATTTCTTTTAAAACTTCATTATGGAATACGCTCTCATCCTTTCTTATTTAATAAATTATGATAAATAATAGTACTATTTATTTATGCATTTTGTTAAATATGTGATCTTCACATTATTAGGAAGTTCTCATCTTACCTGCAAAACCACAGTACAGTACAGTGTAGAACTGTACAGTACAGTAGGACCACAATGGAAATAAAGCATCCCAATCCTTTCTTCCTAATACCTAGAATATGGTATGCTTGTGTGTATAATTTATCTCAATCTATCAATCAGAAATCATTGAACAGATCAATCAGTCATTGAAGTCTCCCCTCCATCCCTCCCGTTCTCTGTCCCCCAGCGTTTGAAGGCCAGCCTGACGGAGCACCAGCCCCAGTTGTACCAGGTGCTGGAGGAGGGGAAGAGGCTGCTCCTGTCAGTGTGCTGTTCAGACCTGGAGAACCAGCTGACCCAGCTGGGAGAGCACTGGCTGTCCTCCACCACCAAGGTCAACAAGGAGCTGCACCGCCTCGACTCCACCCTCAAACACTGGAGCAGGTCAGGCACTAAGGCCAGGAACTGTATCAGTGTGGCAGTCACACTGTCTGTCTGTCTGTCTGTCTGTCTGTCTGTCTGTCTGTCTGTCTGTCTGTCTGTCTGTCACACTTTGTGTCTGCCTGTACTGTACGTTCATCTGTCTGTCTGTTTATGAATTTGTCTTTCTTTCTGTCAAGAAATGACATACAATTACAATTACAAAAAGTCAGCACCATTTTTCATTTGTCTCTTAGTATGCCTGTTCAGGCTAAAGGAAATGTCACTATATGGAAAACTGTAAACAAAAATAATATATTTTGAACCCCAGGTACCAGAGTGAGTCGGCAGAGTTGAGCCAGTGGTTGCGGTCGGCTCTGGACCGTCTGGAGTTCTGGACTACTCAGTCAGTCACGGTACCACAGGAGCTGGAGACTGTCAGAGACCACCTCTACGCCTTCCTGGTCAGTTCAGAGTTAGCATACAGTGTGCACATCATTTAGACCAGTTTATATAATTTACAGTCAACTTCCAACTGCCTCTCTATATTTCCCCCGCCTGATAGGAGTTTTCCAAGGAGGTGGATGCTAAGTCGTCTCTGCGCTCCTCAGTGCTTAGCACAGGGAACCAGCTTCTACGACTGAAAAGAGTGGACACAGCTGGTCTGAGGTCGGCCCTGGCTCAGGTGGACATGCAGTGGGCTGAGCTGCTCACACGCATCCCTGTGGTGCAGGAGAAACTACATCAGGTCTGCGTGGGCATTTTGTTAAATTACAAATTGCATAACTAATGACTCCAAGCACTAAGTGGATGTAATAGTGGATGTGTGTGTCGGTATTTTTGCAGACAGGCTTGTTTATTTTGCCTAATTTACTATTTGCATATTTACTACTACTACTACTAATAATAATAAAATAATAATAACAACAAGAATATTTTATCCTCCAAAGTAAAAGCTATTGACAGTGTTTTTGAGTGAGCGTTAACAACCCATAGTTTGACATCTTAACTCCTCTCCTCCCACAGTTGCAGATGGAGAAGCTGGCTTCACGGCACGCCATCACAGAGCTGATGAGCTGGATCTCCCTCATGGAGAACATCATAGACGAGGACCAGAACAAGATCATCGGAGCCGTGGGCTCAGAGGTGGTGCAAAGCTTCCTGCAGAAGTACAAGGTACAACGCAGTCTCTTCTCTTGACACTACAGCCTCCAGCAGTTGTGTTCTGGACAAGCTACAAAGCCGGACGTTGACACAGTTTTCATCTAAAAACCTGACTCTAACCTTTACCCTTTTGTTAATCTAAATGGAGACCTATTTCCTAAAATGTTTTTCTGTCCTCCCCCATTCATCTCGGGGTCATATCGTACCCGTGTTCCACAGGGTTTCCGTATAGACCTGACCTGTAAGCAGTTGACCGTGGACTTTGTCAACCAGTCAGTGCTGCAGATCAGCAGTCAGGATGTGGAGGGGAAGCGCAGCGATAAGACAGACTTTGCTGAGAAGCTGGGAGCTATGAACAGACGCTGGCAGATACTACAGGGACTCATCACCGAAAAGGTAGAGTCCTATACGTTCCCCGGTTATATTTCACATAGTTTGGACTTCAGGTTTTAGCTCATATTACCTCCATATTATTACTTTGCAATGCGTTTGCATGTATGAAGTTGCTGTTCTCTGTGCGTCTGTGGCTTAGATCCAGCTTTTGGAAGGACTACTAGAAGGTTGGTTAGAGCATGAGAATGGAGTCCAGGCCCTGAAAACCTGGCTCACCCTGCAGGAGGAGAAACTGAAGAAGAGACACAGGATAGAGGATGTAGCATCGGTGCAGAATGCACTCAAAGACTGTCAGGTAGGGACATGACACACCTATACATACCAAACACAGCACATACTTTTTCCCAATTTCTTTTGAATGTACTTCTGATATATTTTGTTTTGAATATTTCTTTGACACAATACGGTTTTCATAAATTATCTATTTTTCTGACCTCCTGTCTCATTCTCACAGGAGTTAGAGGAGCTAGTGAAGGAAAAAGAGAAGGATCTAGAAAAGGCAGAGGAACGAGGAAGTGCCCTCATACAGGACAAGAAAGGCGAGGCCTGCTCTGTTGTCAAGGAGACCCTCAAAGGAGTGAACCAATCCTGGGCCAACCTGGACCACATGGTAAGCTTCTAGGACTCTTTTACAAGAGAAACATTAAATCTGCGGTGATTAGATAAATCTTCTCGTAGCAGGCTTTATCTCTGTTTTAGGTAATCAATAAGAAGACTACTTTGTTTCTACCTCAATGACCTCCTCCCCCTTCCCTCTCTCCCCTTAGATCAGTCAGATGAAGGTGAGCCTGCGGTCGGTGCTGGAGCAGTGGACGTTGTACCGGCGAGCCGCGGAGGAGATTAACGGTTACCTGATGGAGGGGAGGTACTCTGTGTCCAGGCTGCACCTCCTCAATGGATCTCTGGAGGCAGTACAGCAGCAGGTGGAGAGTCTGGAGGTGAGGAACGCAGCCTGTTGAATCCCCAATAGTTTGTATGTGGGGAATAGCACACTATCAGAAATCTGTGGTTTTAAACCCCAAATGCCTTAGTATTGGCTGCTTAAATGATTTTTTGGATTTGCTCTGATTAAGACGTGTATGCTAATTGCTAAATGTAAATGTAGAAGTTGCAGTTGTATATGTGTACACAGTATATGTATACAGTATATGTCTTGAGGTAATTTGTGACAATGATGATGATAAATTCTAACCTGTGTGTATCTGTGTGCATCAGAACCTCCAAGAGGAGATGGATAAGCAAGAGAGCAGTCTGAGGAAGTTTGGCTCCGTAACACACCAGCTGCTGACAGAGTGCCACCCATCCGTGGCTGACACACTCAACAGCGCCCTCCGAGACGTCAATGTCAGGTGGGCACAGCAAAAAGCAAACCACCTGGTTTGTGGACACTTACCACTGGGTGGACGCTTAAATCCAAGGCGCCTTAGTGTATAGTATACATCTTTAGCACTGGTGTCCCCAGTGGGAATTGAACCTCTAACCCTGGCAGTGTTAGTGCCAGGCTCTTCCCCATTCTACCTCAAGTTTCAAGATACATTCTCCTATTTTTTTAATCTTCAATCTCTTTAAATCAAATTACTGATCTGGGTTGACTTTGCGACTCCTCCCTCCTCCTCTGTTTCAGATGGAACGGTCTACTAGAGCAGATCTCAGAGCAGCTGAGGAGCAGCAAGGCTCTGCTGGGGCTGTGGCAGCACTACAGAGTGCTGTACGGCCAGTGTGTGACGGCGGTCCAGAGGCAGGAGGAGCGGGCTGACCGCTTGCTCAAGAGCGCCACCGACAGGGACATCACAGAAGAGGAGAGCAGCGCCTGGATAAAGGACTGCAATGTGAGTACAGGAGAACTTGACATGGCAACTTGGCAAATCCGGTATCTATTAACTCTTTTGCTGTTGTATTAGTATTTGTTTAGTCAACAGTTAGTCTATGGAAGTTAGGACTTAGTGCTGCAGTGTTTTTAGATTTTTTTATCTGTATGCACTTACTCTTTCTACTATAGTTTGGACTTTTTAAGCCCCAAATCTACTGTCTAAATTTTTAGCAAATTAAAACCAACTACTTGGACTGTAGGGAGAGCTGAGAAACCCAAATTCACAAAAGAATGCAGCCTGACTCTCGTGTGGTTTCTAGGGATTTCTGAATAAGCCCAGAGACAGCGTGTCAGCTGGCTTTAAGAAATCACAAAGCCTCTGTCCTTTCTGCTGATGGCCAAATGGCACCCTGTCCATTTGTCTGCTTGAATGTAGATCCAGCATGCTGTAACAAAGACCTTTTGAGACGGAGACCCTGAAGGGGAAGACAGGCCCCTGATTTACACTATAGGGGTTCTCTCAGTGTCAAGCTGGGCTTGCAGGCCCATGCTGGCGATGGTCTATGGGTACACTGTTCTAGTACTGTTAGTTAACCATGAAGGTTGACTGAAAATTGCTGAGGCAAATAAAATCCCAGATTGTGTTCCAGTGTCATGCATTGAGAATAAACTTGCATGGATTCCACAGTTTTAGGATTCCACTGTTTTTCCACAGTTTTGTTTTTTTTTCTTCTTTGCTATTCCCTAGAACCCACAACCCCTCTTTTACTCGTGTTGAATGTATATATGTAGACCGATATGTACACTATCCATAGTATGTCTTCCAGTGTGTCGCTGTACTGCATCTGTGTCGGTATCTACTGTCTCATTTGCCAATGTGCCTTTGTAGAAATGTCGACAGCTCAAATTCCTCCACTTTTCAATAGCTTTCTGTTACTAACATTGCTGTGTGTCTCTTTGATCGTGTCACTGTTGTAGGCGTGTCTCGGTGACCAGGCCCCAGTGCAGCACTCCCTCCAGCAGCTGCAGGCACTAGGAGAACAGCTGAAGAGCCAGGTCGACGCCTCCTCCATGGCAGCCCTCCAATCAGACCACCTGTCACTCACACATCGCCTAGCAGCGCCGGAGCACGCCCTGCACAGACAGCAGGAAGTGCTGCAGGTAGGACAGAGCCGGGACTGAGGTCTGTTGGCAGGCACACATACACAAACATGCACACGAGCAAACAAACTGTTTCCAATATATGACACCAAAATATGAAGAATGACATATGATTGATGAGCAAGAAATAAACCCCCTATCTAATTGTTCTTCCCTCTTTTTATCCTTTTTTCTTTCTTTCTTTCTTTCTTTCTTTCTTTCTTTCTTTCTTTCTTTCTTTCTTTCTCTCTCTCTCTCTCTCTCTCTCTCTCTCTCTCTCTCTCTCTCTGTCTCTAGTCTGGAGCTCAGGACTGTGAGGGTTTCACAGAGCAGTTGGACACACTGAGCCGC
>OMKK01017101.1:1336-15067 GCA_900302305.1 Polymixia japonica | reverse complement strand
TCACAGGCGGTTGTTGGTGAGCGGGGCGGAGACTCCTCTTTCTCTCGGCTCTGATAACTCTCATGTTTAAAGCTCTCTTCGGGCGAGGGCTGAGGTGGCTCTCTTTCAAGGTTTCTGCCGCATTGTGTTATGTCTTCTTGTTTTGATTCCTCTTGTCCTTTGCAGAGGGAACACATGGCTGACGCAGGAAGTAAAATTGGTTAGAGTAGGGCTGGGCGATTGATCGAATTTTATTTTCAATTACGATTTTGGCTTCCAACGATTTTGAAAACAAGATAATCGAGATAAAACGATTACAAGTGCCGCGTTCCGTTTCGCAATGGTGCTTTCATGGTGCAACAGTATGTTACCACAAATAAAACGTACATGTTTCAGTTGAATTATATATAAAGTTCAAGGAAATCCACTGTTAAAACAGGGTTTTTTTTAAAGTTCAATAAATGTATGATGTTTCCAAAGTCTATGAGTAATCGTGTTAAATAATCATGATCTCAATATTGACCAAAATAATCGTGATTATGATTTTTGCCATAATCAAGCAGCCCTGGGGAGATAAAGAATGTTACTCCTCATTTGTTAAGGCAAAGTTCATCTGCCTTAAAAAGATGTCTGCGGTCCCAGAAAAAGTTGAAATTGTCAATAAAGTGCACTGAATGGACGGTACATGCAGCTGAAAGCCATATGTTCAGTGCCAACAATCTGCTGAATCTCTCAATTCCTCTTCTGGTAGCGGGCCACTAATAAACACCTCAGCATTCAAAGAGCTGACTGTGTTCAACAGATCAATAAAGTCTTGTTTCAGTACTTCAGACTGTTGTTTCACAATATCATTGCTCCCTATTTGCACTATAATGGTTTTCACAGTTGTATTGTGTATGTTCGGTGTTATTACTGCACATGCTTCTCACAACGTCACCCACCATCAGAGGCCCAGTCGTTAGCTTTCCCTGCAGAATAATGGGTTGAAGAGGCGCTACGCCTGGATGATAATGCAGGCCAGCCGGTCGCATCGCAAATCTCAGGGCGCTGGGCTCTGCCTGTTACTCATCCTCTTCATTTCCCAGGGAAATGATTTACTCTTAGGCTTAGCACCAAGAAAGTTCTAGGGAGGACTACAACTTGTAGATTTATTACCCGGTACACAGCCTTCCTGTTTCTTGGTAGCGTTGTCGGTGCTAATTAGCCGTGTGTTAGCATGCTCTTATTCACTGTTCCATGGTAATGTGGTTCCCAAAGGGAATATGCTCCCACATAGTCCATTCACTTCAACATTCACTTTTAACTGGTGAATTTTGGTTTCCGGCACTGCAGTCTTCTGTAGAAGTTTGTGGAAGTCGTCTGTGGTGAAGGAGGGCATCTGTGCAGGACTGTGTTTCAGTAGTTACTAATGATGCTGCAGCACCACTTGTATTAACATAATATACTCACACGAAACCATCAAAGCTTTGTCATACATTTCTGGATTTTTCTTATTTTCTTATTTTTTGTAACTTTCTGTACTTGATTGTACTGATCAATCACTTTGACGTTCACTGCATCTCAAAATGTATATTAAATACCACACAACAGCATCAATAATGAAGTGAAATGGAGTGACAACGCATTAGCTGAAAATGTCAAGAAGAGCGTCCCATTCCTTCTCTTTGGACGCTGGATTAAGGCAGTATGGAGCAGCTCTTTGCAACGAAGTGTGAACAGCAAAGGTGTGTGACATTTTCAACAAACGCCGTCATAATAGCTTTTCTGGGTGTTTTCCGATACCCTGGTCCAAGTGATAAATCAGCACGAAACAGCTGGCAGAAATCTCTTTCTAATAATAATGAAAAAAGATGACAAGAGCAACAGTAACTGTCTGAGCCATTAACATCTATAAAAGTGTAAATAATAGAGAAACCGTATGGAATCGCCCTTCAGTTAAGTTGTGATTCTTCTACAACACGGTAGCCGTCACAGAGTTCGACTCCAACCCATTCCATCCCGCGCAAATCATTGAGCCAAATTGTTAGCTTTGGTTTCATTGTGCTTTTTTGATGTACCGTGTCTGATCCAATCTCTTTTATTTGATGCCCATCGGAGTACAATCAAGGGCAGGCCTCTTTAAAGGGGTTGGGAACGTGTTGTGGAAACGACTGCGGAGGTTTTTTTAATGAAGGGCAAAAACAAGCAAGAAATGAGAAGGGATAAAACTCAGGACTGAATAAATTTTCCTCGCAATTGATTTTTCCACCCTCCAAGGCCTCTGTCTTAAACTGTGGCTGATAGAAAATCCGGAGTAATGAATGCCTTCGGAAGATCATTTACCGGAGAAATAGCCCTGTAGCTGTGTTTTTGTGCCTTGTTGCATCTTTTAACTACTCTTTCAAGTGTTCCCTGAACATCACTGGACTATGTATTGGCATGTGAGCATATATCAGTATATAGTCGGAATAACCAAACCTTACTTCCTGTTCGGGAGAAAGGCAGCTGTTTGCCCTGCGCTGTTTGTTACAATCAGATTGCATTATGCACACTGAAGTATTCGATTTGCTTCTTCCCATTGTCAATGGCTAGTTGACTCCCTGATAAATTATAATTATCTGAGCGGGGGAATGGTTCCAAACCACTGACATTTCAGCTGTTTGTCATTATTCTCCTAACTCCTGGTGTCCTCCTCCACCATTGTGTGGGCCTAATGCAAATTTATACGTCCGCGTATGCAAACTACGCTCAAGAGATGAACTAAATGCCTCATAAAGTACCGCGGAGCTCCAATCTCTGCTATTTTAGGAGGAGATTGGAGATCTAGGAGATCGCAAACAAAATAAATGGACAGTATTTTGTACTTTGTCATGGCATATCAAGAGTGAAATTCATATTTAAATTTGAAGACAGAAGTGAGAGAGCTGGGGACAGCCATTTGTACAGGTGCCGTATGTTTACGTTTGCTATGGTTAATTTCCAACAGCCTCTAGAAGAGTTATGGAAACAGGGCGGAGTTGGTGCCATCAGTCCTCACCTGACAGATGGAGACCAGTGTGAAACTGAAATTAGCTGTCTGGCAGCCAGGGCTAGGACAGCGAGACAGGACCCCCGTAAGTGTGTCTCCATAGTCAGTTTAATGGTCCTACATACGGTTTTTCTCTCCTCCTTGCCTCCTGTTCAACATTTCCTGACAGAAAATAATGCCGTCCGTCCCGACGAGACGTCCCGATGCGAAACGTATCAGATCCACCGGTAACACGGTACAGTTTTGACTGTTCTTCCGCATCGCAGCTGTAAGAATGTTTGACACATCTTCACAGCCAAACCAGTCAGAGAGACACAGCCGGGAGAATGTCATCTCTCATCGCCTGACAGACTGAGCGCAGAGTGAACTGTGGAATCATCTGTCTGCTTGTCTGGCAGCCAAGAGCAGGACACAGCAACAATAACAACAAGCCTGCGGTTGAATTTCCAAAGCTCGTTAATGAACCCTCATATACTTTCAGCCTTGCGCTTTGTGGTTGCAGGTAATTGATGCAGAACTGAGCATCGCCACCGTTTGAGGCTGAAAAGGTAGGAAAAGGTATATAAAAAGAACTAATAAAATGTGTGCGAGATTGAAGGTGTAAAGAAATTAACTAGACTGTGTCCCTCTCGTCTTACGGCAGAGATCGATAGTGAATGACTCTGGAGATTGTTCGTCGACCCTCCATCACAAATAGATTTCCACGTATTTAAAATAATTTTGCATTCAGGAGGAATTTTCTAATTGTACTGGATTTTACTCATGTTGGAAGTGAATGTGTTTGTGTGTGTGCGTACATTTGGATCTTAGTCCAAATGAAAAAGAATTAGAAATTATTTTTGTATTAACTAATTCTGTTAAAATATAAGCAAGTAAAACAGAATGAGATGAACAGCTCATAGCCTCGCGTACAAAGTGTGAGCTCATACTGTAACACTCTTTAAAAAAAAAAAATTCTTCTAAAGGAGAAAGAAGTTTTTGTTTTTTTTAGCAAAACATCACTTCCTTCCCTTTCAGACACGTTTTCAGGCACAGCAGAAGGCAGGGCTTGCAATAATCCTGCAGCTCTTCTGTCTGTGGGTAGTAAGCAGGAGGCAGGTAAGTCTAGTGATTATAGCGCTTTTGAGAAGTGGAGAGGGAGTTTTTTACCAGACAAAACCAATCAGGGAAGTGGAAAGCCAGTAACCACCCACGCCTGGGCACCGAGGGTCCCCTGAGAGCCAGTGGTCAACAGTGCATGGGGCTTACCTGTCAAGCCTCTCAAAGCGTCAAGATTCAGTGGAGAGGAAATTCAGAGAAGCGAAAGAGGCCAAATAATATCAGACGGAGAGAGAGACCGGGCAGCCAATCAGAGGGGATCTTTTACCCACCGTTGAGTGTAAGTGTTGAAGTGAAACTTTAAGGACGTAAATCAAACCCTACTGTTTGATTAGTTTGGAGAAGTGGCACTTGGAAGGAGTCGACCTGCTGGGATGGAAGAATAGGTCATTTATAAAAAATGTGATGAAAAAGTTCATCAAAAGATCTTGTTTTTTCTGTCTTTCTCTCTCTTACTTTTCATTCTCTCTCTCTTTGTTTCTCACACACACACACCATCTTCAGTTTGGCTGCCAGCGTGGTATTAAAGGATAATTTCGTCCATCATGGCAATTGGCTCTGACCAAAATTGAATCAATTGCTTTGTTGTGTCGGTGCTGTGTTGGCTCGGATCGCAGGTCTCCAATACCGGGGCAGTAAGACTCAAAAATCTATCCCAAAATCACCCAAAACATGTCCTTTTCAAAACAGTGACACTCATCCTGCAATGATACATGTCTGTAAGTAGATGTTATCAAAGAAATATCTCGAGACAGTCCTGTTTTCGTACAGTTTTGATGGTAGTTTGGCCACTTTTGGTATCGATCCGCCCAGCCCTAATTGACCATACGCAGTGCAGCCATATAATAGTTTTGACTTGTTTTATAAGATGTATTTTACAGACATGTATCACTGCAGGATGAGCGTCACCACTTTGAAAATGTTTTGGGTGATTTGGGGTTTTATATTCCCGAAGGATGGTATATATAACGAAGCAATTGGTGAAATTTTGGTCAGAGGTCGATCGGTATGATAGGAAAAGATAGAGATGAGGTCCAGGATGAAAATGATTGAAATCTTAAGTCTTAAGTCTATTTTTTTTTCCTTGCTACTGCTTTGTCACACATACAGTATTGTTAACTATATCATACCACATCCTACCATATCCTACCTCATTACCTTCATTTAACATTGTCAGTTTTCTATTGTTTTCCATCACAGTATAGAAACTTTATGTCAACAACACCTCTGAGTATGTTCCCAAAGCCTTGGTTAGTCTTGGCTAGTTAGAAGCTCGTACCAGAAGTCTCTGTTTTCAAATGAATTTGTTCCACTGCGCGCCACCGTGTCCCACAGCTTTCGCCAGGGGGGCCAAATCTGGATTCTTCCTGGCACAGAGGCCCAGTGGCGTGGCTTTGTTCTGCCCAGTCTGAGCAACGAAGATAGCAGTGGCTCTATCTTTCTGCTTCTGTCCACCTGTAACGGCCTTCATTCAGAGCTGCTCCACCTGTGTAATTGGAATTTTTCGGAGGTCCATAGAAGACAGAGACCAACAGGCAGTTGTTTGACTACAATACAAGAAAGGGCCTTTAGAAAGGAAGACAGAGATGGGTCTGTTTCGAGTTTAGTCCCTGCTCCTAACAGTAGGGGAGAATATGTCACAGAGATACTTAGACACGTACAACCTGCAGAGATCATTTATATCCTGAGTTTTGATTTCCCGTTCTATTGACATTCTATTGGCATATCTACTCTATTCTATCTAGTCTGTCTACTCAAATTCTATGGCTAATGTCTTCTTCTCATCTGTCTCACGCCTTCTTGCTCTCTTTCTTTCTTTCTCTCTGTAGTTATGGAGACATGGTGCCGAAGACAATCGCAGGGAAGATATTTGGCTCCATCTGTTCCCTGAGTGGGGTGCTGGTAATCGCCCTGCCTGTCCCTGTCATTGTCTCCAACTTTAGCCGCATCTATCACCAGAACCAGAGAGCTGACAAACGTCGGGCTCAGAAGGTACAGGTGAACACCACTAACCATTCCATCAGGAGAGGACTCTGTGGGTGTGGGTGTGGGTGTGTGTGTGTGCGCCAACACACGTGGTTTGTGGTTCGGACTGACTGCATGCTCTTGGCACGGCGTCACACCAGCAAACGACCATCAAACGCTATAGGAACATTAGCTAGCATAAATTCAACGAGAATAAACGGAATGTTGAACTTTTCAGCAAATCTGCTGGGTCAGTGTTCGCGGGCGAAGCGCGGAAATCCCTCGGGATAGCCTTCTTTTTTGTCGTTTTAACTTATTAGAATAATGATGGCAGGTTCAAAAGACTTATGTGACAGATTGGTTCCTTTTTTTATGAGCGGCGGAAAGGAGGCGTTTGACAGTTACGAAACAAAGGATGGAAAAAGGATTGACCGCCCATTAGGAATTGTACTACCGTGTAGCAAATCATTGCCCTTCAAACTGACACCCTTCAACACACGTACAGTACACACACACGCGCGCGTGCACACACACACACACACGCGCACACATTAAGTACAAAGGTCGAAACGCTAGGTAGCCACCTATTACATTCACCGAATGGCTTGACCTTTCTCAGAGGCTAGATAAGAGCGCTATTAACTTAGAGAGCAGCTGCCGGTAGATAATACAGAAAGGACGAGTCTGGGTTGAAATCATAGTTCACATACCTTTAAAATAAAAAATCCCAAGGGATAGCTTTTCTCATTAATACGATGCTGTGAAGTTAGCTTTAGTGAGATGTTTAACTACCATTACAAACAATGCAGTTAATTCTGTCGCGGTCCAGTTTGACACTTGTCAGGTTAAATTCCTCTCGATTCCTCTCAACATGTGGTCAATAGAGAAGTGGGAAAACAATGACTTTCATGATCACCACGAACAACAAGTAATATAAACAAAAATAATTATATTTTCTGAAATGTAATCATTTGTGTATACTACTAAAGACACAATCTTCACAGTAACTAACTGCAGTCTTATACTAGGCTGGGTATTATGATGTATATTATGTATTTATATCATATATTACATCAAGATTTATATTTACTTAAAAAGGTGGTGCTCTGTAATATATTAAAATCAAATAAAAAGTCAAATTACCACGTTCTATCGTGAGATATAGTATAATGGTGATCATCTGAAAGCTTCCCCTCTCTCTCTGTTTTGATTGTGCCTCAGTGGCGCCGTTTCCCTTTACTTCCTGGTCTTTGTTTTGCTTTGGCGGCCCGTCAAACAGCTCCTCCCCTCGGCCTGCACAAGCCGGAACACTGTCTCTTCCTGTTTTGGTTTGTTAGTGTGGTTCACCTCACTAACACTACAGTGCCGATCTTACTGATAGCACCTTTCATTTATTTGTATTTTTTTAAATACGTAGGGCAGTCTTAGGTTAGGAGGAATTACCCTCCACTACACCCTTAGCAATTGCACTTCCCTATAACAAATCATTGCACTTCAAACCGACATCCTTTAACACACCGACACGCATACGCTACAACGCACGCACACACATACACACACACACACACACATACACTTCAGCACAAAGTCCCAAACGCTAGGTAGCCACCTATTACATTCACCGAATGGCTTGACCTTTCTCAGAGGCTAGATAAGAGCGCTATTAACTTAGAGAGCAGCTGCCGGTAGATAATACAGAAAGGACGAGTCTGGGTTGAAATCATAGTTCACATACTTTTAAAATAAAAATCCCAAGGGATAGCTTTTCTCATTAATACGATGCTGTGAAGTTAGCTTTAGTGAGATGTTTAACTACCATTACAAACAATGCAGTTCATTTTGTTGTACTTTCATGCCGTCCAGTTTGACACTTGTCAGGTTAATTTCCTCTCAACGTCCCTTGGACTAATATAAACAAAAATAATTATATTTTCTGAAATGTAATAATTTGTGTTTGCCAAATAAAAAGGTGGTCAAATGATCCATCGTTAGTGAATAGTCTAGATGGTACATTTGTTGACTTGCTGATTGCACTAATTGCAGTCAAGGCCAGTCACATGAATCTAATAAGTGTCTCAACTGTTTTAACAGCGGGCATTGAAGGCATTGATTTCTGTGTCTCATTCTCACTCTCATACCAGACTTTTATAACTGCTATCAATTCTCAGTCAATTGGCCAAAGGAGGTATGGACTCTTCATCCGTTCCCGGTAATGAGAATATAAGAGAGAGAGAGAGAGAGAGAGAGAAAAGAAAAGAGGGACAGAAAGAAGCTCTATCTCAAATTAGCCCTGTTCGTCCCTTCCTCTCCTCTCCCTCCCTCTAACGGTCTCTCTCTCTCCTGTTCCTCCCTTCCTCTACCTCTCTATCTGTCTTCATTCTGCTCAGTGGGCTCTCTCTCTAGGCCTCCATTACAATTAGGTAGCCATCTGGGGATTCTACTGTACAAAAAGAAAAGTCCTCTTATGTATCCATCTCATCTTCAAAGTCAGAATAAATACATCGGTTATAAAAGCAGTCCCTTGAACTTTTAACTGTTTTATCGAGTTGCTAACTATCCTATCTTAAAGTTTGCTAAATTAAGGAAATGTTAATACCCACCAACTTTGTTAGGTTGTCCTCTGCCTGTGTGTGTGTGTGTGTGTGTGTGTGTGTGTGTGTGTGTGTGCGCACGCGTGGGTGTGTGTGCACATGTCTTGTGGGTGTGTGTGTGTGTGTGTGCGCGTACGCGTGGGTGTGTGTGCGCATGTCTTGTGTGTGTGCCTGTCTGTGTCTGTGTCTATGTGTATGTCTATGTGTGTGTGTGTTTGTGTTTGTGTTTGTGTTTGTGTATGCTTGTGTGTGTGTGTGTGCACTTGCCTGAGTGGACAGGCAGACTGCAGTACAGATCTTTTACAGATGCCTGTGCGGTGTCACCCCTTTCCTGTTCCGTCGTCCACAGAGGGCATCGCAACGCAGAGAAACATGCCTGTGTAACTTATGGCGGCCGCGTACTAAATGATTTCTCAGTCGCTGACAAATTTCCAAACAAAATCTTGACAGTTTTACCTCCGTTGTGCGCGCTCCTGTCACCGCTGCTGAGATGGTCACAGTCTCAGTCGGAGGTGTCTATTCGGTGTCTTATTCTGAGGTCTTGGTTACACTTTATAATAACTACACACTATGAAGCATTTACAATAGTTAATTCATCCTTTATAAAACATCAACAATACATTATTAAATCATTACAAAGCTATTAATAAACACTATGTTAAGCATTGATAAATGATGACGTATTTGCAAACCGTTGGGACCAGAATAGCAATTAATGCTTAACATAGTGTTTATTAATAGCTTTGTAATGATTTTATAATGTATTGTTGATGTTTTATAAAGGATGAACTATTAACTAATACGTTGTAAATGCTTTACAGTGTGTAGTTATTATAAAGTGTGACCGAGGTCTTTAGTCTTGCCTCGGCTACTGTGTGTGTGTGAAGACGTGATCGTACGGCACACTTCTACGACTGAAAACCCAGCGGTTTGTGACAGATCGTCGTTAAACGCGCGAGCCTGTGTGTCAGACCGTAGTCTTCTAAGAGTCGTATAATGTGCGGTCGGCATAAGGCGTCTGATGATGTGAGGGAAAAAAAAACCTCTCTTTTTTCAATCCGTCACAAGTCCGAGGTGCAGCCTGTCAGACAGAGCGGTGTTGAGGTCACATTGGGCTGCAAAGTCAAGTGGAGCCACACTGAGGGATGGAGGCTTTGTCAGGGGAGGATGGATGAATGAAGTCAGGGCAAAACAAGACTAACGAAGGGAGACGGGGAGAAAGAGAGAGAGAGAGAGAGAGAGAGAGCGGACGAAGTAAAAAGGGAGGGAGGGAGAGAGAGAGGGACCAGATGGACAGGGACAGAGAGAGGGGAGGAGCCTGAGGGATGGAGGAGGAGAGATGGAGATGAGGGTGGAATAGAGGAGAGAGGGGGAAGGAACGTTCTCTGAGCGGTTTCAAAGCTCACTCGTCTCAAAGGTGAACGTTTGCCTTCGCCTTTCTGTGGGCCGCTGCATTCTAGCTGTCTGTCGGTGTGTTAATGTTGGATCGCCTGGACTTTATCTTCTGGGTCAAACAAGACCACTGACAAAACAAACAAAAGAACTGACAGAATAGGATCTTTGCAGGGCTGTGGGTGCAGAATGTTGTAGAGGGCCGTTAGAATAGAATAGAATAGAACTTTATTGTTCACATAATTGCACTAACACTTAATACAACATACACACAGTGTACAGCATACGTTCAATGCAGAAGAGTGCAGATTAATGCAGTTTGTTCAGGAGATTTATTGCACTAGGAACAAAAGATCCCTCATAGATGTTTTTGTTTACCAGGGGCACTTCGTAGCGTCACACTGAGGGGAGCAGCTCAGTTTAGTGTCACCGATGATGGACAAAGCTTTCCTATGTACAGCTGTACTGTAAAGGTCATCCAATGACTTTTGTTTGGCGGCCTACTGTCTGTCCTGCTGTTTTGATGATCCTGGCCAGCTTGTTTTTGTTTGTTAATGTCAAATGTCCATACCAGACAGATATATTACACACAAGAATACTCTCTATCAGGCCGACACACACTTTTTACACAATGTTATGACCGACCCCAAACCCCTTCGATTTCCTAATTAAAAACCGTCTCTGACCGGCTTTCTTACACATAGAACAGAATTACACATGAAACTCAATTTCTCGTCCATGTGTGTGCCTAGATACTTAAAACAGTTGACAATTTTCACAGATTGGTCACAAAGTGTAAGACCTGGGGGTGGGCCTGCACGGTTTAAAAATAAGCTCCTTCGTTTTTCCAGCATCGATTAGCAGGAAGCTGGATTTACACCAGTGTTCCAGCTTGGAAACCTGGGCAAAGTAATTAGAGACAACATCATTCTTATAAAAAAGACCAACTAAAGCCATGTCGTCAGTGTATTTGAATAGCAGTGTCATCTCGTTGGTGTACACAGAAAATTATAACGGTGATAAAATGCATCCCTGAGGTGCCCCTGTGTTTAAAACAACCTCATCAGAAAGTGCTCCTTTTAAACAGACTCTTTGTGGGCCGTCAGTTAAAAAGTCCCTGACCCAGCGCTCAAGGCCCTCCATTCACCCCTAAGCCCAGAAACCGTTGCAGGAGTACATGTATCTGCATCGTATGTAAAGCTGAGCTCAAATCAATAAATAGAATCATTCAATTGTTCTGCTATGGATGATGTAAGATGTTTGCTGACAACCCTCTCCGTGCACCAATATGAGGGTTAAGGCTACAGAGTGAAAGTCATTCAGGGCTTTGGACCCTGGCTTTTTGGGTACTGGTCTGATGATAGACGTTTTCCATGTATTAGGCACAGTACAGGTGTACAGTAAAAGGAATAGCCTAGTTAAAACAGCCCTGAGCTGGATGCAATACACCTTCGATCACGTCCGCGTAGACCATCAGGTCCGGGTTAATTCGTGAGAGGCAGGTGCCGACCTCCTGCTCTGACAGCTGAACTGTGGGGTTTCCGGGTACATTGGCACAGACGGCGTTGCTCTTATCTTTGAAATCCGTGGTGTCAAATCTTCCATAAAACCGGTTAAGATCATTCACAAAGGAGGGACTGTCCAGGAAACCATCATCTTGTCTTTTGGACGTCCTACCCATCATTGTGTTAAGCCCCTCCCACGCTTGTCTGGGGTTCCCTGTACAAAACTTATTCTCTACCTTATTCTTAAAATCTATTTTGGCTCTTTGCATCTTGGCCCTGAGCTCCTTTCTTTTATCTTTGGCACCTTCAGTGTGACCCCTGAGTAATGCCACCTGCAGCTTTTCAAGTCTTTTGACAGCCAGGGCGCGTTATTAGGAAATACTTTGACTTCCTTGGTTTCGAAGTTATACAGTCTGTCAGTTCTTGGGGGTCTCTGCATGAGTCAAAGAACATGTCCTAGTTTGTAGTTTCAAAACAGCTCTTTAGCTTATCATCACTTTCCCTACGATGGGGTTTTAAACAGTGATTGTCACAAAACGTGTAAAACTACTCAGTTAACGGAATGGAATTGCTAAAGTGACTCTTATGTCCAACTCTGCAAAATGTCCATCTTAAGTCATTTTGATTGTGTCTCAAATTCATATTATGCCAGTTTCAGTGCTTCACACATTCAGTCATTAATTGTATCTTTCTTAAAATGCGTGAAAAATGATACCAGCGGGGTGAGATCATTTCTGTTGTGACCACTGACAAATGGTTCATGAATTTTATAGAAATATCGATAATGGAGATCCCTCCGCTAGTATCAAATAAATGACACCTGACTTCCTCATTCCCTCGCCGTGCCCGTGACTTGATTGACAGCTTTCATCTGAATGTCCATTGGGATTGCAGGGCGGGCCCAGATGAGTCCGTTGACTCTACACGCACTGACACGCACTGACTGCAGTACGCAGCCCCCAGTATGGAGTCAACTATAGGTTATAGGCAACAACTATTGGCTAAAATTGTACAAAAATGGCATAGGACATCTTTAAGGTTTTGGGCTGAAGGAAATGGACCATCAGAGAAGATGAGGCACTCATTATCAGCAGTCCATCATAGCCTCCCTGCTGCTAGCAGCAGTGTTACTTATTCTTCATATTTCAGCTTCCCTCCAGTCAACCAAGGCCTTTGATCAATATGGTATGTCTGAGGAAAGGAAGGCAGTACAAAACAGCACTCTGAGTTTCAGTTGCATCTACTCTGTAAATGCAGTTGGTAGAGAGTCTGAGGTACCATGCAGGTACCATACGCAGAAACACTCTCTCTCTTTCATTTCATTATTTCACTCTCTCTCTTTCATCTCTTTCATTTACGCATACTGTGCGCATACAATTCTATTATTATTATTATTATTATAATTATTATCATTGATATTTGTTATTATTATCGCGCCGTCAAACATTCTTAACACGTTTACACGTGTCTGTCGGAAAGACAATCTCCGAAGCGCCAAAATCAATTCCGTTATTTTCGATTTATCTCTGGACGCAGGTATCGCGCTGACAGCCTCCCTTTTCTCGAATGGTGTTTATGCCGCAGAGTGCAGCAGGACAAGATTAAAGAAATTACTCTCACCTCGGACGCTTCAAAGCACTTAAAGCAGGGCCTAATCCTAGATAGTCATTCTAATATCATTGTCTTTTTAAGAGATTCCTCTCTTTTTTCTGTTCCCTCTCTCTCTGTCTCTCTGTCTCCCTCTTTCTCTTTTCAATTATCCTACCTGTATGTAAGCTACATTTCATGGTAGATAGAGGGGCGGGTGAAGGGGGTAAAACTTGTACTTTTTTTTCCCCCAAGAATGGTGAGATTGGAATACATTGACAAATGCCGGCGCGAAGGCTTTGAAATGAAACTCATTTTTAAATATAGTTGACAGGTGCATTGTTGTTAAATCCTCAGCCTTTCATGGGCAGAACAAGCACTAATGCTATCATCCATCCATTAGCGCCGTGCGGCCGATGCGTTCGCTGACAGACTCCATCAGTAGTTTGTTTGTGGACTTGGCTTCACGTCGCTCTTACATTCCGTCCAGTCTCCGCTTAGCTCTTATTCTGTAATTGGTTTACCTGATTGTTTTATTCTTGGAGTCCTCCGCATTATCCCCTTTCTGAAAGGGATCCATTGGAAATGCTTCAGTCGGTGAAGTCCC
>OMKK01017084.1:1572-13387 GCA_900302305.1 Polymixia japonica | reverse complement strand
AGGATGCCACGGCATCAGATGAATCACACAGGGTCTAATCTTGTTATCCTGACACCTTAGTGACAACGCTATAGCACTCTGCCATCTCTACTGTCTCTCCAAATTATTACAGATTGACCGTTCTCTCCTCCCTCCGTTGTACCGTGAGTGGGTTGGATTTTAAAATACCCCCCAAGACGGACACCTTCTCTTTAACTATGTGTGTGTGTGTGTATGGCCAAGTGTGTCTATGTGTGTGTGTGTGTGTGCTACAGTGTAAACCCAGACACCCAGTAGAATAAATGGGTTTCATATGTTGTGCCCCAGTGTGCTGATCCATCAGCTTTGTATGGTGCTGAGCCAGAAGCCAGGGCTTAGCACACAGTTTGATCCTAAAAGGCTGGCTGCACAGAAACACTCTAGAATTACCTCCTCTTTTCCTCTGCTGTTTGTCTCTCTGCTTTTTTTTTTACTCATCTGTGACTTTGTAGTTTCCATCCAACTGTCAGGCAAATCGTATTCACTGTTGCAAAGTATTTTCCATCATCTGATTAAAATGGAAAAAAATAGACTATTTAAACATAAAAGATAAAACGCCCGCATGTAAAATGGAAAGCGTTTCCAGTTAAGTCCATTATTTATTTGACAAAATGTGTTTCCGTGGCTATTTCATTTATTGACAAAAAAAAAACTTTTTCTGCCTCAAGCGAGCGAAATAGCTTTCTAACAATGTTACAAAATACCGATACTTGCTGTTCATCCTTTAGAATGAAATAAACTAGAATTTCCATTAAAATATTAGGATGCCTTTGTCCGTCTGTCCCTCTGCTAGTCTTCATATCCTGTATCTCGCGTCTTCAATGTGTAAAAATGTAATGATTCTGCAGGACAGTGATATGTTTCTTACAGAGCCTTCTGTCCGTTGGCAGTCAATACAAACCAATCACCATTCTACATCCTAATTTTGTTTCCAATCACCGCTACTAAATCGATGCATATCCAGTTTTTGTCTCCGTGCTTATTGAGCGTCTCGGAGGCTCCGTCAAACAGGAAATAGAATAATAGATTTTAGCCAGAGGGCACGAGATGTGTCGCGGATTGTAAAGAAAATGTCAGCTTCAGCCACGTTTTCCTTTGAATTCCCGTCGGGTTGAATGCTAAATACCATCGACTGAAAAGACCAAACATTCCCTTTTACACAGCTGGGAATTCGGGTTCCAACACTTCGTAGCAAGAAACGCAAAAGTAGGAACTGAAAGTATAGATTACTGCTCGCTGCGGTGACGCCGCCTATCAGACGCACAGCCGCGCGTAGTTTGACTGACTTTACCTCTCGTATGTCTCCTTATCAACATGAAATATAGATGTAGCGCAATGAAATGAAACGGAAGGTAAAGACTGCGAGATGTAGAGGGATCCCCCATCGAGCTCAACTGGAGATGAGACAGACTGCCTTCTAAACCCTCCTGAAAAGCAACGGGCACCGTCTTCTCAGATGGATGAAGCAGACTTGGTTTTTTTTTCCTCCGTTCTTCCGTTGGTTTCGGTTTGTTGCTTTTCCTTTTGTGTGTGGAAAAGGGAGACGTTTTCTCCAAGTCTTCTTCCTCAGCCTTTAACCGGAGCGACGCTTTTCGCGGGGATCAGTAAACTCCCACAAAACTTTAATGTTTATTTGTTAATTTAGCTCCTCGCTGTCCAATAATACCTGTGGACACGCTAAAGTTTGTTTTGTGTGTGTTTCTGCTCAGCTAATGCTATTGTTTTTTATCTGTCGTTTGAACAGAATAGGGACCGATAATTAATCACCTCACATTTACTTGTTTCAACTGCCAAGCCTCCTTTTTTTGCTTCCAATCTATATCCTACATCTCTACATCTCTTTACATTATCTCTTTGCATCCACCCAGAAACACACACACACACACACACACACACTGCAGAGAGTGTTACAATGATATATGTAGTGTTGCCTTGCTGTAATGTCTGACACTGAAGTGTGTCAGAGCTCATGACTGTGTGCACGGCTCTGCCCTGCTCTGTCACCTCAGTTATTCTCCCTGCTCTGCTGTGTGTGTGACATGTACAGTACATATATATAATACCATGCCTTGGTAACTGTGTGTGTGTGTGTGTGTGCTTGTCGGCGTATCTGTTGACAGTGAGTCACTAGGCAATGGCAGCATCACTGTCAACAGACACAAACACACACACACACACATACACGTACACATATGCACACAATTGCTCCATAAGGTTGTGTTTGTCATCTTTCTGGAGGCCTGGGTCTTTGATAGTCCGACATTGGGCAGACAGGGTTGAGTGGTGAATCACAAAGAGGATAGACGGCAATGCTAACAGTTGTCAACACACAAGCACACGCAAAATGGCCTACCCGCTCGCACACAGACCGGCACGCAGACCGTACGAACGCAGGCTTGTACGAATCCCAAGTTGAATAAGCTTTTTTTTTAATACTTATGAGACAGATACACACTGAAAATTAGGAACAAACGGTTACATGCCATTCACAAACCACGTGCGTTTTCAAGAAGCACACACGCTGTACTGCCAGCATGCTCCGCCACCCGCTAGCCAAACGGGGTTCTGGCAGACAGTTTGGGCGATGTACAGTGAGAGTAGTCTTGGAGAGTGCCTGAATTGATTCACAACAATGTTTGTGATTTTTGGGGGAAGCGATTAGCATGTGTGGTAGAGAACAGACAGTAGATGCTTTAAACTGCAGCTGCCTTAATGGCAAGAAGAATACGAATAAGCCTAAATGTAAAAGCAGTCATACTAGGCTAATAGTAATAACAGTAATAGTAGTTATGATAATAATAATAATAATAATAATAATAATATGACTTTTGCAAAGACATCAGCATCTTTCTTTATTTCGTGATTATGCTATTAACTGTGGTATTTGCTTTCACAATGTTTGAATAAGATGTGCTTGCAATTATTTGTGAATCAGACGCACATTTAATTTACTTTTAGTTTTTGCAAATAAACCGACAAATAAACCGGCTCTCAGTTTGCAGTGTTAGTGAATTTAGGACGGATGATTATGTAAATCTGGACTTGTGGTCCGATGTGCTGAACATATAAAGCGAGACACTTTTAATTTCATCAATTCCTTGATCTGAGGGTCCTTGTGGGGAGTAAGGATGTTTGTTAATGCTGTGCTTGCACACACACACACACACACACACCATGAGCTATATCTGCAAAATATACATTGGGTGTATATATGTGTGTGTGTGTGTAAGTTAGGTTTATATTCATACAAAGCATCTTCAGAGCACAACCATTTGCCTCTTACATGACAGAGATTTGCTCCTAGTCTAAACCCTAATTAACAAGTACGGAAACAAAAGGATGTAGCTAATTAAGTAAAACTCACTAATGACATTATTAGGGCTTTTCTGTACTTATTACATACTTATCTGCTGAGTTTACTAGTAGCGGAGCTAATTTAGGGTTTTCCAGTTATGTGTCGACCTGTTGTCTGTCCAGTATCGACTCCCGTCCCTGACGAACTATTGACCAGGTTTATGTGTCAATGAATAGGCCATGTATTCATGTATGGAGACGACCGGTGAGGGAGGTGGATCAGTATCACCTCATCACCGCTGTCTGCATGAATTACTGCACTAATTACCCAATAAATTACCACACTTTTTTACTCATCTACTTGTCATCTACTTTCTTCTCTTTTTCTGTTTCTGTGACCACATAGTCTGGGTGTTGTACTTTACTTATTCAGAGTTGTACTTAACCGTCAGCTCCTATGCCTTCCTGTGTTTTGATCTATTGAACATGGACACTGTTTATTTATATGTAGTTTAAAGGTGCTATCGGTAACATGTTGAAATCGACTAGACTACAATGTTTCAACATTACAGTCAGCCTGCCTTACGTAGAGACTTGGGAATTCTGTTTAAAGATGTAGCATTTCAAACCAATATCTCCAGCATACATTATCACTCATCTAAATCATCTCGTACCGTTGGGTCCTGGTTGAGACTACTTTAAAATTGATTTTAATTCACATTCTTATAACTAATACAAAATGACAAACAGATGAATCATTCCAGTGTATTCCACAGTTCATCCAGTGTATGGAAACCTATTTATTAATCCTGATTTCCCGTCTTCCCCGCAATCCAAGGTGACCTTACATCTCCTCTCCGGTGAATTATCCCTCGCGCCGAACGAGCGAGCGACGACAAACTTCAGACGCTGACACGAAAACATGGCTGCCAGAGAGATGGACTGCCTGGCAGTCACTGATAAATCATTCACCCGGGTGGATGGGATGCACACACACACACACACACATCCCGTCCAGCCCCACCTATCAACCCGTTTCAGAAGGGTTCATAAGGGGTTCATCATTCTACCCTTTGACCTCAGGGTGTGGCAGACCTCTGCCATTAGACTTTATAATGACCAAGGTCGTCCAGGGACACATCTGTTAGTCTCAACTGATCTGACCTGACGCTGATCTAAGTGACAGCCTGATAGATCTGTCACCTGCACACATCACACACGATGATGATTAGAGGGACGGAGAGAGGGAGGGAAGGAGGGAGAGGATGAATGAGGGATAGAGGAGAGTAAGGAGGAGGAGGAGGGTCAGATCTGGCCTTGGGAGGGAGGGGTAATAAGTACGATTTGAACGGGAGAGAGATAGATAGATGAGGACGAGCAAGCTAGCAGAAACCATGTTGTCCAGATCGATTTACATGTCTCTGGCATTGATCAAGCTCCCCTGTGTGGGGATTTTGCCTCCTCTTCACAAAGGATGACTGATACAGTGATTATCAGAAAACCCTGCTGCGCTGAGCCGACTGGGCGTGTGTGTGTGTGTGTGTGTGAGTGTGTGTGAGGGCCTCAGGGCCCTCAGAGACCAGGGAGAGACACCACTATATTTTTAGTCCAATAACGCTGATTGGACCGGAATGGAAATAAACAAAGTTGCTGTTATTCTTTATTCTATCTTGCTCTCAGTGGGACCAACTCAACTACCTCTCTCTCTCTCTCTCTCTCTCTCTCTCTCTCTCTCTCTCTCTCTCTCACACACACACACACACACACACACACACACTCTCACTATTTAAATAAATTTTCCCCACCAAATGCTGTTAAGTCCATTGCCCAGAGCCTGTCTCTGTCAATTTCCAAACCAATTTTGGATAAGCAGCCTCTCTCAGGAACACGTGTTAAAATTGTCCACCAGGTAGTGGCCATGATCTGCACACCAAGTAGATGAACACACACACACACACACAGACACTTACATGCTTGACAGACGCCTTTCTAAGAATGTATAACAAGCATAACATGTAGAGATTGGTAGAGTGGTGTTGCGGCACTACGGAGTTGGCGTGTGTTTGTGCCTGTGTGTGTTCTGCTTGCCTGGGTGTGTGTGTGTGTGTGTATGTGTGTGTTTGTCTTTAAGACGACGCATGCACACATACTGTATGCACGCAGACTTAAATACACACACACACACACACTCAAACACCAACACACCAGTTTGGCTAACCTTAGTACTTGCGGAATACACGTATTATTTCCAACTGGCTCACTGACCGACATATGGATGGATGGAGACGGCGGTGGTGTGTGTGTGTGTGCGTGCGTGCGTGTGTGCACAGTATGTGTGCATCATGTGTCCACATGTCACAACCATGCATGGATGAGGAGGTGACTGGTTTTGTCTCTGAGTCAGCACCCATGTGCACCTCCTCCCCTCTCTCCTCCTCTCTCTCTCCTCCTCTCTCTCTCCTCCCCTCTCTCTCCTCCCCTCCCTCCCACACAGATTGATTACTGGCCCCACCAATCAGATTTGGTTAATTTAAAATTTACTTTTGAAAAAAAAAAAAAGGGACTATTAATGTTTAAAACTGGTGCCGTTGTCTGTTAAGAGCATCCACAGTTTCTCCGCTAAGAGTACCAGCGCTGTCTAGATAAGAGCTCATATAGAAAACTCTGATGAATTGTGTTTTCCTTTGTTTTTTAAATGATCCAATATGAATGTAATCATTGTTTTTAGTATGTTTTACTATACATTGTTGTGGCCCTCTCTCTTTTAAGGCTCAGCCAGTCTGCCTTGGCCACTGGTGCCCAGTGCTGCTAAAACCTTGCTGCATGTTGTGTTAATTAATAACAAAAGAGACTGCGAAACTCTCAGGTGCTAGCTGGCATTGTGATTATGTGCTCTCTCTCTCTCTCTTTTCCATTTACTTCCATGGTCTCTCTCCCAGCACTGCCCGCACTCCACGCTCTCTCTCTCTCTCTCTTCTCAACTGTTCTATCCATCCAGCAGTCCTTTTCTCGTGTGATGGCTATATAGCATAGCCACCCTCTGGGTTAGCTGTATGTTTTTTTTTTTCCCTTATATTTTATCTGACACACATTGCTGCCCTGTTGACTTTGATCCACAGATCTCAGTATCAAGGGACTGTTCACTTGCTCGCCCGGGGGAGGTGACAGATATGTCTATGTTTTCCTTCTGTGTGTATGAGGGAGAGAGAGAGAGAGAGAGGGAGAGAGAGACTGAGAGAGAGAGTAAGTGGAGAGTTAGAGATGACAGAGCCTGTGATCCAATATTTTCCTCTCTGAGGTTGGGAATGGCTTCTCTGTTCTGTTGCTCTGTGTCACATGTGTGACATGAATCTAATCTCTGTGTGTCTTTGTTGTCACTGTGGCTGCCTGTGATCGCCTGTCCTCTGTTACTGGGCTCTTAGCCACGGTGACTCAGAAAACCTCGCTTGAGCCAATCGTTTGTTCGCTCGTCCGGTGGTTCATCCAAATCCAGGGTCGCAACGGTAACTCAAGGAATCAACATTAGGCTGATGGAAATCTGTTAAAATGGCCGCCGTCCTATGGGTTTGGAGTATGTGAGTCCCAGAGAATGCCGTGTCTAATTTGTCCATGTGGACCCATGGTCCGCCCCTTCCCAGCTGTCCTCCAGCCCTCCACAGCCCTGCCCAGTTCCTGCCCAGTTCCTACCCGGCTCTCCCACATAGCCTTCCTGTGGTGTTGCGTTGCCCCGTAATAACATGCCATCTGCACCTGCAAATTACACCATAATTGAGAATAATAAATTACATTAGATGTATTATCAAACACAACAACATCAGAATTAAATTCCAGGGTGACTAAAATGGTTCTCCAGCTTTTTAATTTAGAGGAACAGCAGGCAGTTCCTCGGAGCCCGGCACTAAGATGTCAGCCGCTGTTTCCGCTGCTTGTGTTAATGAACAAGTTATTTTTCATAGTCTCCAGCTTCATTATTTAGGTTAAGGAGCCTTCCTATTTGAATTGCATGAGTATGGATTGCCAGTGTTGACGGTGTGCATTTTGTAATATCCGTGCGTCGTCCCACCGGCTAGCTGTGTACCTTAAACACACATATAAGCAACACCCACCATCTTGGTTCTAGTTAACATCTCTACAGGAGCCATTGCTGTACCTCAGTTTCCAGCCTATTGATCCAGTTAGTGAGACGGGATATGACACTGATAGGAAGCCCTGTTGGCCGAAGCTTCGACGCCAGACTCCCTGCTCTGACCTCTGCCGCTAATGATGCTCACACTCCACGACGATAATCTACAAGACAAATTATCTCCCTGTTCAATAACCAATTTGGATTAGTGTCAGTCTTACTCAACCTTGAGTTTGTAGTGAATTCGTTAGAAAAAAAGTAGTGTTTTTGTCTACCTTTATCTCTCTCGTTTGTCTGGCTTGTTGTCAGGCTTGTTACCGGGCGGACGGGCAACGCAGAGGTGAAGAGACAACAAGTCTTATTTACCTGAACCTGCACTACATGTTTTTCTCGTCATTCATTTTCTCTTCTAGTCACACTTTTGGCTGTTCTCCTTCTCTCTCTCTCTCACACATAATCTTTCCTCTCTCTCTATGTCTCTCTCCCGTGTGCGAACATGACTTTTCCATGTACATGTGCTTCTGTCCACCTGACCATCCATGCAGCGGGTGGAGGGTTTCCAAGCGCCTGCTAATAAAGGCCCTAATGAAGTGCCATGGAGATATGGAGATTGGAGGGATGTCCACACTCACAGATGTGAAAGTTAATGAGATAGTGTGATAGTGTACAGGAGCCAGGGAGAGAGAGAGAGAGAGAGAGAGAGATGCTTGCCACCTGGCATGTACTGTATGGGTACCACCATGCTACTGAAGTTATGAAGGGGAGGGCAGGGCAGGGTTGCCAGCTTTGCGGATTTCTCACCAAATTAGGCAAATTTTGAAAACGGAAGTCACAGGTGAAACAAAATCCAAGACTTGCGGTTTAGGTTGCGGTTTCTTGGGCTAGTTTAAAAACACAGGCGCCAACATCTAAATCAATTACAAAAACCTAAAAAAAAAAAAAGCAAGCAATTGACTTAAAAAAAATTAGTATTTGGAAAAGATGGAGGAAGAGGGGAAGAGAGAGAGAGAGAGAGACTTGGATGATTTACAGCATGCTGGATGGTGTGTTGTATATGTGCTGGCAGGAAGGCATTGATGGATGGATGTGTGTGTGTGTTGAAGCTTTGATGAGTGAAGAGGTGAATTACAGAGGTTTTGTGTTGTGTTCTACATGCATGAGCATTAGCGCTGTTGCCAAGACATACACTCAGGGCTGGCCCTAGCACATTTGGTGCCCTAGGCGAGCTTCACTATAATTTAAATATAACTTTAAAAAGAACAGTTTTTAGTCTGCTGGCAGCTGGGGTCTATCGCAGAAAGCAGGTTTAATAACATATTCCTTTCCATCTACATTAAACTAAGATATTCCAACAGATTTTAAAATTGTTGCATGATTATTTGCAAAGATATACTTACATTTCTTTGGGCTTCTTTCCTCACACCGGCAGCCATGTTCCATGTTGCACTGCCTCAGTTCGCAAAGCATTCTGGGAATGTTCTTCTACCACTCTGTTTGGAGTCTGCATCTGAAAACAATGGCAAGTGAGGGAATCGGAATTGGGCCTAAACACCAGGTAGGGAGAAAAGTCAGAGAGCGGACAACTACTGAAGTTCAGCCTCATCATAGCCACCATGCATTTGGGTGAAAAAAATAGACGTAAAGATAAACATTAGTTGAAATTGTGTAGTATTGGCTAAATAAACTGAGACAAACATCTGGACAGAAAGTGAGAAACACTTGAACTCCGCAGATTTATATCGGTCTGTAAATCACTAAACTAATCTCATTAATAAGGGCGGTTGTACAGTTAAGCTCGTTTCTCTCATTTAAATGAACTAAAAGGAGGAGCTTAAAGGAAGCTTAGCAAGCTTGCTGCTGGCTCTGTAGCATTTAGACAGCTCATCTCCTGGAGTCTTGGGTAGCATTAGTCTCTCTGCAGGGAGCCCTGCTGCCAGCTAGCTTGCTACCCTGGGCTCATTCTTAACAACACACCTCAGCCTCAGGTGAGGAGGTGGCACAGTGTAGCGCTGCTGATAGCGCTCATTAGTCTCTGGATTAGCCCTGATGAGCCCGGCCGTTATTCCCACTGATACTTGACGCTAATGCTAATTAGCGATACCACTTTACCCTTTTCACAGACAGACTGTGTGCCTAGCTTCTTATTCTCTTCTGACTTGTTCCTTGGGCGTGTGTGTATTCTGCTCTCGTTGCTCCGGTTCTGTTTTCTTTGGCAGGTGTGTGAACTCAAATGGAAACTGTTGGAGGGTTTTTTTTCCCGCCATACACCTTGCATTAAACATGGCTCCGCAAAACCTTGGAGTTAGGTTAGAATGAAGAAGGGAAAGTCACTGGGGAAAGGAAGTAGACTCTCATCAATCTTATGTCAACAAGTGACACTATAACCCAGGCGTGGGCAATTATGTGCCATGGAGGGCCAAGAGTGTGCAGGTTTTCATTCCAACCGAAGACTACACCAGGTGATTTCACTGATTGGCACACCTTTAACAAGAGAGGAGGGGGCTAATTAGTGAAATCACCTGGTGTAGTGTTTGGTTGGAATGGAAACCTGCAGCCTCTTGGCCCTCGGCACATGGTTGCCCACCCCTGCTATAACCCGAGCCGCCTGGCAAACATCACGGATAGCAGCTGAAGTGGACTTATAATAAGGAGGAGACGCGTGATGATGTTTTACGCCCGGTCAAGCAACCAGTTTTGCAGAAGCTTGACAAAAACACACTGGCAGCTCAGAACTTCTGACTTCGCTCCAAGAGCGTCGACGCAGAAGCACAGCGAAGAGCCGCAGGAGAGCCTTTCGCACACTTTGTCCCATCCATTCAACTTCCATCTCGTCTGTCAACGCTAGAGATGAACGACAGTAGTTGAGGAAGGACAGCGAGCGGTGGTGGTGGGGGGAGCAGAGGGATGAGCGGTGAGCAGAGCAGCGGAAGGAGAACCGGGGAGGTCCCGGACTGTTTGGAGTTTGAAGGAGGCGAGGACGGCGCTCTGTTTGTTCTCCCTGCGTTCGGGTTCCTCGCTTGATCGCCAGTGGCAGGAGTACGTGACGACCGGGAACTCCGGGGGAGACGGTGATGCAAATCTAAACCGATCTCCCGCGGTTTCAGAGGAGGCCACCTCACGGAAATACTGTACGTGTCTTCAGCAGACCCCCGTAAGCACCGTAGGGCCACGAGCACGTCTGTAGGCTCTCTTCAGCTCCCCGCTCATTCCAGATACGCTGTATGTTGTGGACTCACAGCTGCTGTCTCAGCAGGGCTGCAGGAAAAAAAAAGCTTGTGCAGACGCCTGAAGTTGATGTACCTGTGTGGGCATTTTGACCTCTCTTCAGCCATAGGCTGTACTCTCGCTGGACAGAAAGGCCGGGATGTGGGATGTTTTTACTCTGACAGCGTATTGTACTCTTTGTTCCTCATGTAATATGGCAGGTTTGGAACTGCATTTACTGTATGTTTAGTTTCCAGCTAACCACTGGATTGTAAAACGCGACTAAGAATTTAGCAGGGCTTGTCTGATGACAAAGGGCACGACTGCTGTACGATAACACAAACTGTTTCTTCAGTTGCATAACCGATGTCGCAGCAAATATTTCTCTGTTTGAGATATCTGGTGCCTTCTGGTCCGGATGCTGTGTGGTCAAAACTCATCGTTGTCTCTTCAGATAGTGGGGAAATGCCAGTCAGCTCCTTTCATTTTGACACCTTGGTTGATTTATTCCACTAAGGCCCTCATGCTGTACGTGTTTTGTCTGCCTAAACATACAGTCAGCTGTTCTGCGTAACAGCGACTGCTCAGGACCACAGAAAAGCTATAAGGTGTTGTGAGTTTGAAATTCCACTGGGAAGACATTATCGCAGGTTAATCTGGGGTCAGTGTTGGTATAGATCTCTGTCCATGGCAACAGCACATAGGAGAAACAGTTTATGGCTAAGAGGACGGAAGATGTCAAAGTCAAAGTGACAGACATGACAAGCATCAACTACATAGTAGGCATAGACAAAAAAAAAGATAAAAATAAGATAAAATAAATTCATATACTAAGTTAAGAGAGTCACAAACAAGGCCAAAAAATAGCTAAGTTATACATAACAGTAATACAGTGAAATAAAATGCACACTGGGGCATAAAAAAAAAAATTAAGTTATCGAAAGAGTCACAAATAAGGGCAAGAATATGTATGCATAACAGTAGAACACAGTAGAGCACTAGCAGCAGTAATGTGAATATTAAATATTATAAATATAAAGTGTAGGAGTGCAGATGAATATGCACATTAAATTGTAGTGGTGTACATTCGATGCACATGAGAAGGTGGTAACCAGAGCGTACGTGAGGTGATCAATGCGATCACTGATATTAATGTTGCTGGTTGAGAAGCCCGAT
>OMKK01017067.1:1380-14801 GCA_900302305.1 Polymixia japonica | reverse complement strand
TAAAGATCTCCATTTCGTTCTCTTTGGCAGCACCTATGGCGAAAAGCGGTAATTGCAGGTGTGTTTTTGGATCTCACTTCAAAGTGAAAGCGCGTCACTAACGCTAATTTGAATGCATGGTGGGGAAGTTGCCACAGACACCCGGTTCTTAATACTCATAATATTGCAAATGCAAAGGCACACAGCAAAATAAGAAAATACAGGCAGAGGGCATGGTCCCTGCAGATACAGACACCGCCACACACTTCTAGTGGGTCATAAGTGATGATTGAGAGGGATTATTTTTGTCTATACATTGTTTTTTAGAAAAATCCAACGCATTATACCTTTAACTCCCGAGGGATATTTTCCACGTCGAAATTTGACTGATGAAATTTAAAAAAAACTGTCACAAATAAACTATAATCTAGTCTGCTTGACAATCACACTAATAAGGTTATTGGAGTTCATTCCACTGTTGCACTTATTGTAAGTTACACTGGGTAAGAGCATCAACCATAAATATAATGTAAATGTAAATACCCCTAACATTTTGGTTTTCATTATGTTATTCTCGTGGACTAATTATCTTAGACATGTATCTCTTTTTCATATGATCACTGTACAGTAGCTCAATCAAAGAGTTTGTGAGAGATTAAAAGGAGTGTTTGTGCCTCCTACCATCTTCAGACAAATGGATTGCATCATAAGGTAATTTGCACATTGTTGCTGTCATAGTATAGACTACTCCTTAAGTAATATTTATTTATTTATGTATACATTTTGCTATTGTGAATAAATGCCAGTCCCTTAAGTACTTGTTTATATCCTTGGATTTTGTTCACATTATGTGTAGTTGTCTTCACAAAGAAACAGATTGAATGCACAAGCATTTTGTCAAAGTAGTCACATAAAAGTAGCTTTATTTTCCTCCTAGTTGCCTCAACCTTTTAAAATTACACTTTTAACACTTTAATACAAATGTTAGGCAGCACATTGCGCATGCGGAGCTACTCTAAAATTGCCTTAACGTGCAATGCCTCGATGGATGTATTTCAGCTACTGTACATTGGCATTAATACTATAGGTATGCGGTGGCGTAGAATTGTCAAACTGTCAAAGTTTGTTCAAACTGTATAAAGTTGTTTCCCCGCAGCTCCAACATCCCAGGTAGCCAGCCGAATTGGGCCACTTGCGGCTAAGTGTCGGTCACCTAAGGTGATCCGGCTCTGGCCGAGTAATGATTGCCAGATTTGGCTAGGTTTTGGGTTTGTGAACTTGGGCGGATTTCGGCCGAGAATTGGCACATTTGAAAGACCTTAACCTTAAATAATACATTTTTAAATTTAATTTATTGATTTTTCTTTGAGTAAAATGTAATTAATCAATTTAAAATGTAAATAATCTATTCAAATAAACAATTAATGAATCCATATAATCAACAATTTAACAGTCTATAATAATTCAGGTGGCATATTCCATATTCCATAGTTGATGTGCAGGAACTGTGGTTTTGTTTGACAAATGCAGTGGTAATGTTATTTAACAAGGCAATATGCTGTGGCCATACATACTGGCTGTGCGCCACGGCTATAAAAAAAAATCATCTCTGAGTTTAGGACATGCGTAGTGCGACATCTGGTGACCACATTGGGCGAGCTTTTTCTTTCGCCAGTTCACTTCAGAATGATGCTCAGGCATCCTCAGAATCACACTCATAAAATATCAGAGAATTCTGATGTGGAATTTCAAAGTTAGAGCCCTCTAAACCTTCATATTACCTGTGTTTACCTCTGACTTCACAATAATATTAAAACAAAACTGGGAGTTTTGTTTTAATTCTAATTTGAATCTTTTGTCATTTTTTTTCATTTTGCTACTTTTATTTTGAAATCAGTTCTTACACGCTATTACCGTAATGCCTAGTATATTCACGTACCGCAAAACAGCATGGGGGCTAGTTTGACCGTGTTTTTCGAAGTGGAGGCTTGCTTGACCGCAGTGCTTTCCGCGCATTTTTTTCTTTTTACGTGCAGAAGTTGGAAAGGCATTTTGGTGATATTCTACAAAAGCGATCATGTTCTAATCAAATACTAACACTTCTTTTATTTTTGGATTAAGATCCAATTAAGGACCGTTTCAGCTGTCACGTTTCCATACTGGGTTCTGATGTTATAAGCAGGCTTGACAGACCGTATGTTTATAGCACAGGCGTTTATGTTAGGCAGACGCAGCCTCTTTCAGTGCCGGCAAAATTGGGTTGTATTTTATAAGGCTCTAGAGGTTTGATTCTCTGCCCGGACCCGAGACCGGCTCAACCCACACTGGCTTTGCAAGTCCTTTGCGAGAGGACGTTAGGATATTCAGTAAGATCCTCCACGTAATTCTGAACAGATTTTTGTCATTCAAACAACTCTGAATTAGAGTTGGGCTCAGGCCCATACATGCAGCAATGGGATGTATTCTTGTTTCTTTGGGCCCGATCTAATCTAAGCTCTATAAGGCTCCATTTTGTTAATGGGATCATGTTTACCGGTATTTAATATCGTGTGATTGCCGGTGCCCGCTGTGGTGCCATACGCTAGACTCTACAACCATGGCCATAGCAAATTACTTCTTACTATCTATCTATCTATCTATCTATCTATCTATCTATCTATCTATCTATCTATCTATCTATCTACCTTTATGTATATGTCTCTATTTATTTGTGTCTATATATATATCTCTATCTGTCTACATTTCTATCTATCTATCTATATTTCTACTGTGCACCTAACCGTGTATCTTTATTTGCCCCCCTCCCTCTTTCTATATATCCATATTTTAAGGTATACTCAAGGATCACAGCAGCTTGCTTGAGGAGGATGCCGTAAGAATACTGGTTCAGTCTTTACTTTTTACAGGTTGTCAGCTGGCTTACATACGGGCTTACATACGGGCCAATTCGGGCCAATTCTGGTAAAGCCGGCCTCCGGAGTTGGGCCAATTTCTATGGGCCAGTTCTGGCGGTTTTGTCAGCCAGTAGAGGGCGAAGTTAGAAGCCATTATTGACATTTAGTGGATGCCTTTAAATTTTTCTGAGAATGATCCTCATTTGGATATCGCCACCTGCAGTACCATCCTTCCACCACAAAGAGGCACTACCTACTTAGATGTTCAGCACTGTAGGCAACTGCTGGAGACAGGATATTTCACAGCAGCATGAACAATAATACTGTTCTCCTGTGAAGTGATTTTAAGTGAACTTACTTAATATATTTACAGTAATGAATGCATGCAAGTCCGGTGTGAAGATACATCTACAAGATTACATGGAGAGACATGCCTGAAAATCATCTTAAGTTTATTAATCATACATACATCCTATATGTTAAGTTACAATAGTTGCAAATGACTGCTGTTTTTGGTAGTAAATGTCACAATTAGGGCGAGGTAGCATGAAGTCACTATAGTTTAATCTTAAAATATTTTAGTCTCACCTTAATGAGCCCTCTTTTCAGTTTATATCAGTATATATGGGAACATACAATCCATGGACCAGGTTGATATGTATTTTCAAATGCACATGAGAGAATAATTTGTGATACAGCAGTTGTGTCTATCAACTAGAGTTCAATCAACCACTTGTGTTAACAGAACAATCCTAGATTCAACTTGTCCAGCCATTGCCGCTCTGCGGTTTCCAAGTGCCACCATTTCTAGATTATTGTCAACGAGGTGTCCCCTGTAAATTTAAAACACGTGCACGGAGACAGCCTCCATGTCAAGATAATAGCAAGGCGTGGAGCCCTCCATGAATACTGCCCTTCCCAACCTCTTCTCCTTCCCTATAGACAAATTAAAAGGAAGCCAGCACCCTGCCTCTTTAGCTCCACAAACAAAGGCTACAGGGAGAATGTGAGGATTCATTATCAAACTGACAGCCCCAGGCTCTGCACTGCTCTCTTCACTCCAACCCCCACCGCCCTTTATAAATGGATAACACGACGTTAAAGGTCTTTACGTAGCCTAAACATTGTCCAAAACCAATCTCCCAACGTCACCAAATTCTCACCCAGAGTCCTGTGAAACATCAAAAGAAGCAAATCTAAAGAAACGGGAGATAAATCATAGTAATGTACCTAAAATACTGTAGAAATACTGGCTATACATTAATCTGTACGTTAAATCAGTTATGTTTAGATCAGACCTTACTAGGTCTTTCCGTTTCATCTTAATGCTAATAAGGGATCCGAGTTGCTTTTATTCATTTTCAGAGCTGAAATGATGGTTCTTTAGCAATTGGTATCATATACCCAAGTAAACAGTTTTTTACTAAATAATATAAAAATAGAAATTGAACGTTTGTGGTGTCATTTCATTACCGTCATGTTAGACAAGTGTTATGTTTGGTGTGAGTGATATTTCACTGGAGGGAGAATGCACCGTATAACTCTAACTAAAGACAAATGTATTTAGTATACATCACTCAATGGAGATAGCTGCAATATGCAACATATTCATTGTGTTCAAAGCCCAATGTCCTCTGGCAGAAATCAAGCTACAGCAAGTCATATCACACAATTATCAAAAATAAGTTACAAAAGATGAACCATCTTAATGCTATTAAGGGATCCGAGTTGTTTTTATTCATTTTCAGAGCTGTTCTGGTATTAGGATAAACTAATTGGCTGAAAAACATTCAATGTCACATTCAACTCTTGAGGTCCTAAGTGAAATAAATATTCTACAATTTATAGAAAACTGAGCTGAGGACCAAAGGCCCACTGTGGGGGGGGGGTGGAGTCAAACTGCAAGCATTGTATTAAGATATATTATTGTGTGTGAGAGAGACAGAAAGAGAAACAGGGGGGACATTGTTATTGAGGGTGGTGAATAGATTTCTGTATACCAAAATGTCATAGAACATAGAATGCTCTGAGGGTACTATGGAGGTGGAGTGAGAGGGCTACAGACACAGTAAACTTGTACCATTCCTTAATGTTGTATCATAACTTCATGTATTGTCTAGAAAGTACTAGTTTGTGCATTTACTATTCCGCCCTATGTTCTAAATGTTTAAACATGAAATCCAAGAATTTGTCTTGGATATGAACTCAACTGGAAAGTGCAGAGTTTCAGTGCTCCCTTGTTTCAGTGAATAGCATGCTCTGTTGTTGCATTGACAGCATGTGGTCACGGCTGGAGGGACCTGTGGAATTCCTCCTGAGCTTATCTATAGAGCTGCTACGTTGACTCCTCTCCACTGTGCTGGTCCCACAGAGTGGACCAGCGCAGTGGAACCCATCATTTGAGAGCTGCAGGCATTTCATTCATGCTTCCTTGCAAGAACACAATCTAAGACCCAAAGATGTTCTGTTCACTTGTGTTTTTATTTTTAATGGCAGCTGATAAAATTATTCCTTTATCAATTGGTGTCATATTAGCCAAGCAAACAGTTTTTTACTAAATAATATAAAAATAGAAATTGAAAGTTTGTGGTGTCATTTCATTACTGTCATGTTAGACAAGTGTTATGTTTGGTGTGAGTGACATTTCACTGGAGGGAGAATGCACCATATAGACAAATGTATTTAGTATACATCACTCAATGGAGATAGCTGCAATATGCAACATATTCATTGTGTTCAAAGCCCAATGTCCTCTGGCAGAAATCAAGCTACAGCAAGTCATATCACACAATTATCAAAAATAAGTTACAAAAGATGAACCAGTGGTGTACACGAAACAGTGATGGCTGTGAGATTTCTATAAAACAGAAAAAAAAACATATTGCACCTTTGAGACCTCAATGAGAAGTTACCCTTATGGGTAGTGAGCGTAGAGCAAGTTGTAGTCTTAAACAAAAAAAAACAACATCTAGTTCAAACCAACAACATCCATCATGAGAAACAATAAGATTTAACTAAGAATACACTCAAAAAAGGGAATGTAAAAACAAGACTGTACAAAGAAAGTAAGTAAAATGAAAGCATAGTGTCTTCATTTATATAATGGAAACATAAACTGACATGCCCTTTATAGGTAAATGGTAGAACAAATTACAGAGGTCTGGCTGGAATAGATTTGGTGATTCATAAGCTATATGCAGACCTGAGAGGCCATATAAATCAATTATTTTTAATGGTTTTAGCAGGCTCCATACAGTGTTAACTGGCAAATGCAAGTCTCCGACTCTATAACTTCATGGTTCACAGCACAACTCAAGCCCAACGATTGCTGTGGACAAGGCACTAATGTGGTATGATGTCCACAGCGACTGAATCCGTTTTAGGTATAAAAAGCTAGAAAGTTCATATTTCCAGCAGATCCCAGTTTGGGTGAGAAGTGGTACCATGTAATCAGTGATAGTATCATACAGTCAGTTATTTAATGTTAGGTCTGAAAGAACCCTCCACAGCAGTCAGCCACCAGTAGGTTTTCTGTCTGAACTTTCCCCACATCATAGAAATCAGGTTCCACTGTGATTTTAGTCATCGCCACGGTAACCAGTGGCCACCCTTTATGACCAGCTCTGGGAATCTGGATGTGTTTATACTTTAGCAGGAAGCGGAAGATTAGGAATTGCAGCTTTAGAAATCTGGGAGGCAATTAGTGAAGACCGGCTGCAGATGTTGGTGTGTTTCACCACAAGGTTGTTCCACTAAGATGCAAATGCAGACGGTTCTTTTTGTTTTCAACCTAAAGACTTGCTCAGCAGTTAGTCGTTGACATCTAAGCAGCACATGGTCCTCTTGATGAGGAAGGGAGATGTGCCAGACCCCATGGGTGCCGTATTAGCATCCACTTAAAGCACACTCAATGATAGAGTAATGAGAAGACTGGCAGAGTAGTTTCAGCCTTAAAACCTGAGTTGGAATATACAGTTGCTAGGTTACAGACAAAACTATTTTTTTTTATATAACATGGTGTGTTTCTATGCTGGTATAAAAAAAAGCTATACTATATAAAGCAAAAAGACATACAAGAAAAAAAGCATAAAAAAGCATGTCATAAATAAAAGCTACAGCACGTTTCAATGGCATTATTTTCAAGTAATCTTGTTCAAGTCCCTGATACTTTGTGGTTCATGTAAACATTTGAGTCAGTAACACAGACACAGAACCAACAGTTCATAAGAAGGCAGCAGCGATTCATATATACACACACTACACAACCAATGTCCAAGTCCTCTTCACCACTGGTGTCCTAACTCAACCTGTAATATCAGTTCATTTTTTACGTCTTTGAGGGGTGCTGGGGCTATTGAAATCAAAGCTTTTGTTTGACGAAGGTCTGTGGCTGGAGTGGGAGACCCCCGCCACAAGGCCAGACTTTGGAGAAGGGAGATAACAGGTAATACAAAAAAAAAAAAAAAGAAACGAAGAAATAAAATACCAAAACACGGCAGGTAGGCCGCAAATTTTGGATTTCCCCAGCTGTGCACAGAACGATGAATTCTTTGCCCTCCCGCTGAGGGCTTATGTGGTGAAGGAACTCCCAGAGGGCCACTGCAGCTCTAACGGAAAGAAACGAGGGGCGTTAGCGGCGCGCTTGCCGACACGCAGGCGGCGTAACTTCTTATTCGTTAGCATTTAAATGACGTAAACCCTCTTTGTTCCCTAGCAGGTCGGCGGCGGCGACGAGCTTCTGTTTCGGCCGCTACATCTTTCGAACGGAGGATCGCGAAATGTCACATACTGGCCCCTTTGTCCTCTCCGAATGTGTTCATATTATTTTTTGGATTACAGTAAAAAGATGTCAAGCAGCAAGGTATCCTTACCGCAGATACTTAATGTTCTGCACACTTCTCCTGCTAGCTCAGCTGTCGCTACAGCTGAGGAGAGGCACTGAATGAGGTGGCGGTTGGGTCAGGCTGTGCTGCCTTCATCTCCTTCACAGTGATAACAATATCATAACCCAGATACATAAACCAGTTAATAATATGACAAGAACAATTCATCAATGCCCATTTCTTCTGTCCTTAACGGCAGGATTTGACACAGTGTTCATATCAGCCAGCGGCTCGTTTTGTCACGTCAACGTGATGACTTCCACGGGGTCTACGTTGCCTTTGGACCTCTGCTTGCGCTTGAGGCGTCTCTGCGAGAGGGAGGTGGGGGCGGAGCAAGCCGGAGGCGGCGCAGTGCTGACGGAGAGGGAGAGGAGGTCCGCGAGTGGTCGTCGAGGTGGGGGGAGTTGGGACGGAAGCATAGCAGCGCACTCCCGTTGAGGCTTGCGTTCCCTCTCCGTCTCCTGGCGTCACCTGTCGAAGCAGCCGGCAGTGAAGGTGTGGTGGGCCGCGTGGTGTGCCCCCAGGTAACCCCCGCTGTACGCCATGGTCAGGCAGTGGCGGGGCTCCGCGGCGAGGGCCATCTGCACGGAGATGGGACCCTGGAGGGGCAGCGCCCGACTCCCGGGCTGGAGACCAGAGGTCAGGCCCGGGTAAGGGGGGAAGCCCCCTCCCGGAGTCATGGTGGAGGCCCCGGTTAGCAGGCCCATTCTGTGGCTCTGGAGGAAGTCCTGGGACACGTTTACCACGGGCCCCAATGCCTGCGAGTCGGCTATCACTTGCAAGTGGGACAGGGAGGGGGAATGCTGGGACAAGTGTGAGAAGCCGTCTGGCTGAAAGAGCAGGTGCTGGGGGGTGGAGGTGGACGAGGACGAGGCCGGTCTCTGGATGGCTGACACTGGGGAGAGGTGAGAGGACTGGGGCTGAGACTGCAGAGAGGAGGGCCGGTGGGGTGGGGTGGATTTGGTTTTGTTGGCCTCCTTGACATCGTTGTCATGAGCACTATGGAAAGGAGAGGCAGAACGTTCTAGTCATTGTTACATAAAAAAAAAAAAATCACATAAAAAATGACGTATACAGTTTAGTAGTTCAAGTGTAGATGTGTGTGCATGTCTAACAGAGAAAGGAGAATACGGGAAATAATGGCCTCTCAAAATAAATAGAACCGCACAGATGGGCTGTACAAGCCTCTTGTGCTCCCACACAGTTCATATAAACATGCAAACAATCACACTCGGGCACGCACACACACACACAAACTATTGCCTACTGATCAAGAAATGTGCCACTATCACAGCTGTAGAATTACCTTGTACTAATTCCGTCAGCTAGGATTATCAGATGGATCAGCTTTGTCAAAATATACACCCTGTTGGGAATTGGATTAACCCTCTACTGGTCAAAACAACGCGTGGCCTCTTCAAAACTAAAACCATGGCAACCAAAAATTTAAGGGTTAGTGGGCTGGGCTCAATCTCTCTGGATGTTACAAGCTAAGAGGGTTGTCTGCCAGCCTGCTGGGCTATTATGTATTTAACCCCTACCTTACTCTACCCCTGTGTGTGTGTGTGTGTGTTTCTGTAAGTATGTTGGTGGTGTCAGAGTGTGTGTGTGTGACCCTTACAGCAGCATGAGTTCAATGCACTGGGTGAGGTGGTCCCAGGTGTAGCCTGTCAGAAGATGGAGAGCGGTGGTCCAGCTAGGTGAGATCTGGAGGCAAATGCGAGATGCTGCCACGCACGCCGCCGCCACCTGAGACGGCCGGAAACTCAGGAAGGCGTGGTCTGCAGGGCACACAGACAGACAAGAGCTACTACAAAGGCTCCACAGACAAGACGGTCTGGGTAACACCACAAGCTTATCCGTTTCATGTTCAACGGCAACTCAACAAGCGGCAAAAGCGAACACGAGGCCCCTGCGCTTTTCTCCTTCCTCCACCCACCTTGCAGCGACACCTCCAGGAAGTAGTGGGTGTACTTGTCCATGAAGGCCTTGGTCTTGGAGAGGGAGGAGAGGGGCCAGCCGTTATACAGGTCGCCCTCCTGCACCGAGGCATGGAGGTAGTAGTCGATGAAGTGGGCGGGAGTGGGCATGCACAGGTTCCAGCCAAAGGTCTCCAGCAGCAGCAGCTCCATCTTGATCAGGTCCTTCTTGTTGAGCACCAGGTTCAGGCTGCACATGAAGCCTAGCGAGTTCAGCTGCTCCAGTTTGGGCACGCGGTCCTCCTTCTCCTCAAACTTACCTGGAGAGACAGGGGGAAAGATAGGGCGGTGAACCACCACACTACATATTTACTACACTACATATCACTACATATTATCTTGGCTTTCAGTAATACATAACAAAGGCAGCTTGCTGTAATGTTTAAGAGTAAATCATGTGAGAATATCTGACACTTGCTAAGAGTAATGTGAACTCCTATATACAATCTAAACACTCAGAACATTTTTTTTTAATTATTTTATACATTTTGAGGATCACAAGCAGATGCATCTATGAAAGATTACATTGAAAAGGCCACAGGCCCATCTCTGATGTGCTGTGCTAGCAACCACCTGTAAAGAGTGGTGCAGCAACCAGACATGATGAAATATTTTCATAGTGAATAATACACCATGGCCTGAAAGGCATCCAATTTCTCTGCACACTATTCTATATACTATCCTTCCATTAACATTTAGATACGATATCACCATCAAGATAGTTAGATAGCACTATTAAGTTAGTAAGCCTACATGATGAAGAAGTACAAAGAGATGCTCCTTCCTTTAAATGTTGAAAAAAATGAATTTTCTAGAAAACAAATACATGCCAATTAGCTTCTGTGAAAGGGTTTGAATCTTTCCCAACATTGCCACAGAAAAGTTCCCTTGTACAGAACCAGCCTTAAATTAATCCATTCCAAAAATTATGACAGCTGGCACTGCATAGCATATCTGAAATAAACAAAACCGGAAATGTGTTTATGCCTAGAAGATGTACCGCTCAAAAAGAAATGAGAAGGAAACTCCTAAGACCCTGAATGGCTTTGGATCCATCACACATGCCGTTATGGATGAATGAGTCTTTTTCAAGTTTTACATTTCTCTCTGTGGATGATCCTAAATATTTACTGGGGTGTCTATATTAATTGCTCCCTTTCAAAATCACTCTCTAGAATAAATAGCATCTGTGGCCAGGGCTAGCAGGCCGTGTACAGGCTTATGGTCAGCCTTACAGAGCCCCACTAGAGCTTCCAGGGAACCTCACAAGTGGCGATGGAGATGGTCTGCCGACTTCTTTTGGCTACACCTGTTTTACAAGGTGCTGTGTGCTTGGCCATTAGTAGGACATGGGTAGTATTAGAGGAGCTCTCTACAAGAATGAGGGCTTCTGCTCCAAAGGCTCTCTTTTCCCAGGGCAGCTGCATGATTATGGTGGACTTGCGCCAAGATGAAAGGAAAACATAACACAGGGCCTGTATCCTTGGTCCCCATTGTCTAAAGACAGGACTGTGTTAAACACTCAATGAGAGATGTCATTGTCTTCTGTACTTGTATGTCTAAAAACAGATCTTACTCATGCAGGAGTAAAAACAGTGTTTTCCCTGGCTTTTTTGAGGGCTTGGGTGCTGTGTCGCTGGTGAACTCCAAAGAACATCAGACTTCGATTAACAATTGATTTATTTAAATGAATTAGCAATGTATAATATAAACAAAGGCATTTATTGGCAGATGTCACAGCCTTCTTTGGAGCATTTGACCCTCCTGTTCCTGTTGGCTCTGTAAAACCTCCTAACACAGATGGGTCACAGAGACGAACAATGTACAGCTTTCCAGATGCGTGATAATTTACACATAATGTTAACGTTTTGCTACTATTCTATTATTTTTAGTTCGACAAGGAAATGACACAAATGATACACTGACATAATTCAGCCCAGCGGGCGATACAGAGTTGCCGCATCAAGGATACAAAGTTGCTAGGAGTAGCACGTGCCTGGTAACGAAACAGATACACTGTCGCAAGCTATCTATCGCCTAGAAGGCTGCGCATCCACAGACTCACAGGCAAAACATTTTTATTAGGTAGATTTTTTAGCTTGAGCGCTGCATATAAAACTTTTTTTTTCATATTTTCTGTTCATTCGGCTTGGGCGCTATGCAAAAACTCTTAGGTGCTGCACCTAAGTCTTAAAATGGCAGGGGAAACACTGAAACACTATTTTAAAAAAAGGTATTACTAATGTACTCAGATAGGTAGAAGTTCCGTAACTAGAGTAGCTGTAATTGGTTACTTTTTTCTTCTGCTTACAACTATCCCAGTCAAAGAGTTAGTTGGGGCATCCCTATTCTCTCCCTTAATTAAACAGCCGAGGGCTTAATTCTGGTTTAACACCACTTTGGCCAAACAGTCAGTAAATACTGCATCTGGTCTGCACCTCTTACAATTTGGAAGATGATGAGAAGGATGTAGGAGACATCCAGCCAGGTGAGCGATAGGTATGAAGAAGATATTTTTAAAGATTGTTGATGGTTGATGTTGATGCCAAGATGTTGCTTTGAGCTAGTTGCTTGTGGCCCCTAAACATTAACTATTATTATTAACTAGCTTTAACTATTATTCACCATCTGGCCATAAAGCTAAGCTATGAGACTAACGAGCCGAGAAAAGCATCACTATATTGGTTTACAGGGTGTGGGGCACTTAACTGTGGCTTACACCAGCCTAACACTTTCAAGACAAAGCCAATCAACCTGATCCCCTGATATCTCTCCTTCACTCACTCATTCCAGAAACCAGCCTGAGACACCACAGCAATACCATTACTGCCAGTCCCCTCCCCATCCAAAGACATTCTCCTCTCCATAGCAACAGCCCTAAGGCCTCATGGGTCCATGTAACCAATGAACAGGGGCGATTCTGCCTTTAATCCATGGGTCCGGCAGGCCCCCTCTAACTCACACTTTAAGAGAGAGGGCGAAGAGGAGTCGGATTACACTGCCACATGCTTCGCAAACCACCCTGTAAAATCTCCAGCCCTTGACTATAAACAGCTTTTAGCGGGAAAATGCGGGCACACATGGCTGACTTATACTGAAACCGAGATGGCAGCTGAATATATTCATGTTTTGTCACCCTTGCCAGAAGATGGCCAGCATAGGAGTGCAAGTATATTCAGGAAGGTGGTTGCTATTCAAGGAGAACAAGGAGAAACATAAAGGAAATAGTGGCCTCTCAAAGAAAACATAACTGCTTAGAGAAACACATGGACAGGACCACAGATGAGCTTATATCAGCCTCTTCAACTCCCACGCAATTCATACAAAAACAAAACAAAAAAATCATGTGCCACTCAGTTGGGGTTTCAGAATTACTCAATACTAAATCCAGCTAGGTCAAAACAACTTGCGGTCTTTTTTTAATCCAACACCATGGCAACCAAAAATTTAAGGGCTAGGGGGCTGGGCTTCATCTACCTTCCCGAGTTGCACCGTTTAGATACTCCATCCTGAGAGCTCTGCCTGCCTGGCTGTAAGGAGCTGCAACCTTTGATAGGCCTTATTCTGCCTCTGTCCCCATGCTCCTGCTCTTATACGTGCACTTCTGAGGGGGAGGGAGCAGGGGTTGACGTAGAGTGTGAGTTTTACTGCTAATAATTCTGCCTCCCATAAAGCAGGGGGGGGGG
>OMKK01017060.1:1979-33404 GCA_900302305.1 Polymixia japonica | reverse complement strand
GGGGGGGGGGTCATGAGTGGAACTGCCCGCACGTGGAGGCGTGCGCCGGTCAAAGCGAGCTGTCCTCCCCTCGTTAGCGCAGCAGCGTGTCTCCGTAATCCCCGGCATTCTGTGGGGGCACAGGTGTCCCTTGTCTGTCCTCAGATTAGCTTTGTAATCCCCGGGACCCCCTGCCCCGGCTCATCGGCCTATCCCAGCGGCCGCCCCCATCAGGACAGTAGTGTTTATGTTTTTGAAGCTGTTCAATGGAATGTCTGCAGACCAAATGGCGAGTTCAAATGTGTGAGACCCCCCCCGCCCCCTAAAAACATTCCAACAAAATTCTGTTCGTTACCCTCGGTGGCGATCTTCATAGCTGGGTAGCAAACAAGAAACCTAATCCTATCCATACGCGTATACTGAAAAGGCCAGCTCTGCCACAGCTAGCTTGATATCCATGCCCAAGAGCTAATCTGTCTAGGGGCTGTCAATGAACGAGAAGGTATCTGATATCTGTGTAAATATGTTACATTGTATGTGCACTGTTTAAATGCTAATGAACTGGATATAAGTATGTGCACTGGATATAAGATGACTTGCATGCTGAAAATATCCAAATACCATGTTGTTGAGTGGGTTTTGAGCAGCAGGAAGTTGTCCAAATAAAACAAGTGATACATGCACACAGAGGAGGATCTAGCCAGGCCAGATGTTGGGTTGCGAAAGTGTGTGGACAGAGGTGGAGTCCATGTTCCAATTCCAGGGAACAAAGAATATGAATCAGAAAAGTTGTTTATCTAGGAGATAAACACTGGCTCAAGGGAAGCCTAAATGTAGTGGGTTATGGAAATTAAATCATTGGTTTACTTGAAAGGTATTAAACAATGTTTCAGGAAAACTAGTCACTAAGACTCCAAAAAAGGTTACATTACTCCAATGTATTTAACCGTTCATCACAATAGGTGACAGTAGGGCGAACGTGAAATGACCCTATCAAGATTAGGACGCTTCAATCCTGGAACTCACATTAAAGAAGTCGAAGACTAGCTTAATACTACCACTAAGCATAATCCTTTTAGACATTGTAATCTGATTTGCTCTATTTACCACATCAACCTAAGATACAGGAGCATAGACTCAGAGCACAAGCCTGTGTAATGTCCTCCTGGTAAATCACACTGAATGTAGGCGAGCCTCGTCATTCTTGAATTTGTACCGCATAGCTGCCAAAATAATTAGGACAAAATCAAAAGGACTGCCCCTTTAAAACAAATCTTTGAAAAATCACTGAAAAATCTTTCAGCGGAACAATGGTGAAAACACGCATGAAAAGGTGTTTAAAAAAAACTCAAAATATTACTAAACACTTCCCCACATTGGATCATAGGTTAACAGGCGTTGGCTCTGACAAAGAAGACCTACTGTACATGCCGAGGAACTCTAACCCATAGCTGCCTGCTTTGGGTTTGCTAATGTGGAAACCACTCAAATGAGCTTAAGTGTTGTTTGGAGATATCAGATGATAAGCATCTCATACAGTAGCAGGCAGCAACCCAAACACCTTATTGGCTCAGAGCTAACAAGTCAGGTTATGGCTCTTCTTTGCTGAATCGCCGCCTCCGGACTAGTCTTGGCAGCGGACCCAAGACGTCTGACGGAGCCATAAGCTCAAGTCTTGACAAAAAGAAATGGATCATTACAGATATAAATTCGGGACCCGGTAATAAACTGTAAACCTGTAATCCCGATGCAGTGATCCCCCTGACATCTGAGACCATCGTTTCCACGACACTGAGGAATTCTGACCAAGGAGCGGTACGGATCACTCTGCACCTCCTCCCCCCTGTCCCCCCGCCTCACTCCAACGAGATGACTGATGCTCTCTGAACTGCAGGTGCCTGCCGATGAAATGTGCACCTGTAGCATTCAATCTAGACAGGCCGGATGGGAGCGTGATCCAGAATGTACCGACTGGGATCGAGCATACCAAACTTTGAAAACGACATCAAAGCATGTGCTAATCTTCAAAACAGTTAAAAACAATACTACCTCCAAGTTAATGAAAAAAGTTCATTATATACCTATTTTTATGATGCCATTTTTACAAGTAGGTTCTGTTTTGGCTTTAAAGTTTACTACTATTACATATTTTGGGTAAGAGGCATGTCTTCTGTCCAACAAGTCTGTAACAACAGATTGTTGCATTGTCTGGAGCCTAAGGAGCTGTCACTGAGGCCTATATCAAACCCTGGCAAAAAGCATGGGAGTACATTCAAATGCAACAGGACCTCCCATTCTGCACTGCAGATGTTGCTTCTGGCAAGATGTTAACCAACAAAACCTTCCCCATTTTTTTTACTCTGGCAGCTTCAAAAGGCAACACATGTTTTAAAGAGATGGTTGAGAATCATTCAGAAAAAAAGCTTTAAAAAAAAAAAAAAAAGAGTAAGTCTACCTTGAAGTTATCTGTTGAGCCTTCTCAAATGCCTAGATATTTCAGCGACAGTCAACAAGAAAAAGCAATCTATACGTTATGACTATGACTTCTCTACATTTGCGGGGCAGACAAATGCATCTTTTCCCTGCTGGAACGTGCCGTGGCGAGCCGTGCCTTCAAGCTGAACTCATGGGTTCTACAAGTGTTTCCACTAACAACAGAATAGTTCTGCATAATAGTTCTCGGAACAAAAGTTTGGTGCAGCTCAGGAGGTGCTACAAAACCTGAGTTCCCAGAACCCTCAGGTGGGGCTCGCAGTGCTCTGGATCGTTGACAATGGTCAAACCAAGGTATCGTCACATCCGTAAACAAATCTACCTTTATCTATAACCGGCTATAACCACCATTTTTCCACCAGAAATCGCTGCCGAACTACAACAGCGGTGGAAATGATAATGGAGGAGGTGCAAACTCTCATCATTATTTGGGGTGAAGCCATTCTGCAGGAGCTTTGTTATTTACAATGCACAAAATGACATAAGCAGCGTAACCAAGGCTCAACTTTAAAACATTTTCACACAAATCTACTGGGCCAAAGGCAATGTTTACTGCCCCCCCAAAACTAATTCTATTTATCAGCCATAGTCAAATAAAAACAAACACGCACACAGACATATTCATTTTCATTGCTAACTTTATTACTAAATTTCCAGCCTTGAATGTAAAGATGTCCAACTTCCAGTTTGCTATGTGCTATACTTTTGTTATTTAATGTTAAAATAACATTAAAAGATTATGCAAAGGTTCTATGCAAATGTTCAGTGAAATATGATATTTGAACTTGTGCCATAGCTTCCATTTCCTTCTAAAAAGGCAACAGCTACAGCTAAAGGCAAAAACATGGAAGAGGTTGTAGCCATAACTGTCATTATTTTTCACTCTTATGTGAATATAAGATATGCGCTGATATGCACCCAGAGCTGGGAAGAGTTTAAATCGGTGGCCATGTTTAAAAATGGCGGTTGTAGCAGGCTAGATAAAGGTAGTTTTGTTTATGACTGTGATAACACATTTGTTTGACCAGTCACGATCAAGAGTACTGCTACCTCTGCCTGAGGGTTGCTGGAACTGGAACTGGTTTTGTAGCAAATTTAGTTCCGAGAACTATAGGCAGAACTATTCTGTTGGTATTGGAAACACACATCCGGCAGTTGTAAAGGAGCATTACAGAGGTTCCAAAAGGTTCCTTTTATGGAAGGTTCCTGAACTTTTTTGGCAGTGGAAAAGCAGCAAGTCTGGCTACAAAGTTGTAAAAAGGCTAAGACTACACAACATCTGCTAACTTTTCCAAGAAGATGTCAGCCAGAACCCAGAAGACAATAACTCCAGGCCTATATACAAACTTCACAGAATAGTGTTAAACAATTCTGGAAAGCTGTACAGGAGCAGTAAATAAGCAAATGGATGAGAGCATTATAGGCAGTTGGCAATTCAATGGTGGCCTGATATCAAAAGGTAAACATACTTGATAAAGCTCGTGGCCCTGAAATGTAACGTGAAACAATAGAAATACCACAAGATTAAGTTGTCCTTGGCGTCACAACACACCAATATTCATTTGTCAGAATGACACTCACTTTTGAAGGCCAACGTTTCCTGATTACGCTTAACATCATGAACATAAAACAATTCAATGACGTTTAACAACGTCTAACAAAACGCCCACTCTTCCACGGCCCTCAGGTCCAACAACCTCGTTTTATAGCACAGCTGTCACTTTGGACCCTGCGCCCAGAGTCAGACCATAATACAGAGGCAGTGTGCCAGCTGTGACTCTCCTCTCCTATTGTGTGGCCCTCATGCCAGTTCTGCTGGACCACGCCGGCGACTGCCTGTGACCAGCATAACAGCACTAGGCCTGGCCTTGCCCAATCTACGTCATCCCACACCTGCTCTTGACACAAGAAGGCCCACAGCACTGACAGGCCTAGCCAAGTACAAGGCTGCAGCCAAAGGAGAGGCTATTGTCCAGACAGATGTCAACAAAGCTACTTGGGAAAGTGTCAGTTTTAGGATATTTGGAAATAAGTCCACTTTTCAATGGTAATTGAGTTGACATTCTGGAAAGCATTCCATTGGCGCGGAGAAAAAAGTGTAACTGGTCAGGAACAGAACGTCGCCATGACAGAATCCTGTTAAGAATCATCTCATAAAGCCAGCACACACAAGGTCAACGTCTATTGGACTGTTCTATGGAGGCTATGCATAAAAAATTAAACAAGGTATGACATAAGACAATCTTTTTCAAAACCCCCAAGGTAGCTTACCCACATACTGGTATTAATATAATTTAATATGTCAATAAAGTCTGGTTAGTAACCTCTACGGTCCCCACCACCCACACAGCAGTGGGGAAAAAAAAAAAGAAAAGTCAGACAATAACCTTAACCACCCCCAAATGTGCAAATGTCAAAGTCGAACTGAGAACAACAATAACAATTGAAGCCCCAGTGGTTTCGACCCAATGGTCCTTGCACACAGCCAAAAGACCACTTCCCACACAATCAGCTGACCCTCTGCCAGCCAGGCAAGAGGCCTTCAGGCTCTGCTGCAAGGCTTTAAAGAGCACATTATCGCACACGACCTCGTCGCCTGACGTCCCCGTTGCGGGGACACACTGGCCAGTATGCTGCCAGCTCTCAGCCCAAACAGTTCATGCTCGACTTTGTTACGGCTAATTGGTGGGGGACATCCTGGAGCTCCGGCACGACATTGCTGCCGACTGCCACTCAACTGCAACACGTAAAGAAAGGCACAAGCCCGTGATCCCAAGCGTGATCTTGAGCATGTAGACATCCACATACACGTACACGTACACGTACACGTCCACACACATACACATACACATACACGGCCACACAGACACAGCCACACACATACACTGCATTGACCATGGTGGTGGCCTCTCGTGGCCTGCCGGTTCTGGGTGTAGTGCCAGGCTCTGTCTTGGGCTCTCCACAGAATAAAGAGGAGCTCTGTTCTGCTGGCCTGCTGCACGGGACTCAGCTACTGTCCACCCTCTGCTCCACAGAGAAAAACCATTGTCCTGCTTTTAATGAAGAAGAGTCGACATGGAAATTCTAAGAATGCTGGCCTGGCCATTCACTGGTGGTAAAGGTAAAATGAATACTGGAAGCCTGGGCCTCTCTGTGTGACAAATTAGACTGCGACTGAACATGAGGTCTGTCAGTGTGACAAATCTAGGGAGTTGATTTTATATACAATGTTTCACAACATCAATAACAGCAGATCGTGGCCCTGAACACAAAGCAGCTTAGATGTAATCTGGACAGACTATTGAGAAGAGCAGCTATAACAACAGCTAAGCCTACAGCCCCCATATGGCATTTAAACAAGCAACAGCCACAAACGTCTCTGCCTCGCTGACAGCAAAGTCATGCTATTCAGCAAATTCTACGCCTCTAAGATCAAGATGCATGACTTCCTAGATGTGGTACAGTTTATTTCCATGAGAACTTTATGGTTAGCTGTGCTAGAGAAGCAGCCATGAGGCCTAAACTACATTCTTGTTGTACAGAGTCATCTTCCTGTGTTCCAATGTGGTGCATGTAGACCAAGCTATTACATGTGACTCACATAGATTGAGGATTTTCCAATCGCATAGTAGTTTCAACCAGCATGCACTTACCCAGACACACAAAAGCCACTTTGTAGCCGAGGCTGCACCGACTTTAATGGTTAGCTGATGGATAGTGATGTGGATTATTGAATAGGCAATAGGTACACGGTAAATTGACCTAAGAGGATGTTGACATTTCCAGCCATAGTTTACCTTCACTGGGATCTCAGCATTGTGTTATAGAAAGTAAATATTTGCAATGTTAGCCAAATACTAGCCGGTCTTATCTATTAGTCCTAGACCAACCCATCTCATTTCCCTTTGCGACCGCCCTCATGTCAGGTGTTATGGCAACCACAAGTGAGGGGCAAGCTTGCAGACATGCTTCCAAGAGAAAGCATGTTGCCATTTTCCCCTTGGCATTATATGGGAAAATGTTAGCATGCAGTACACTAAGACCTATAACACGTAGAGCTGCTATGTGCTGTATGCCGTCTCTGCCGATAGCGAGGGACGAAAACAAGCTTGACTTTTCCCCTCCCCTGCGGCACTATCCGTGTCCATCAAAAACACATCATTTCAAACGCATAGCAGCTACCTCGTTGTCCTAGGCCTTACCTAAATCAGAGAAATACAGAAACTAGCTGGAATACAGAGAAAGGCCTTGGAAACTGAGAACACACTGCTCATCAAAAACTTGCAAATAAAGATTATATTTCTGTGAAGGCCTATGTGGAAAACTACCAGTCTACTGTCAAACAAAGAACATTTGGGCCTAAATTATTCCTCTCTTCATGGTCAAGGTCACATGTGAAATAGCTTCTCTTATCATGGCAGAGGCCTTGCATTACAATTAGCCTATGTCTAGTTTGAATATCAGCTTTGGCCCAAGGGATTCTCAAGACAGATACTTCAATGGGAGCTTTTCATTTAGTAGAAATTCAACCAGCAGCAAACCTTGGCTTTTTCACTAACATATGCACTATACCCATACAGAGCCCCTTCACTGTATCTGACAAGTCAAAGTCAAAATTGAGCTTGGTAATTACACTGGAGGCATTAAAAACACAAGTGATGTTACAGAGCAAACGGTAATTAGAGGGCTATTTTGCAATTGCTGTTGTGCTACCGCAGAAAACCTAGTTAAAGCATGGTGTGTTAAAGTTGGAAACATGTAAACTACCACTTCAGATTTTATATTTGTCAATGTGATAACTATCCATTTCTTATCATGCAAGTTATGCCTAACTCGTTTAGTTATAGGCTAGGTCTAATTTAGTGACTGTGGGTCCCCCTAAATAGCTAACAGCTAACACTGTACACTACACACACAGCAGCTCATCTATGTCTAATTCATGCCGTTTGAATTAGCCTTACTTAATAATACAATGTCTTTACACAGGAGTCCAACTAAAACACAGACAACTACTGCAAAGTTTTAGCAAATGTGCCTGAACCCGGAGGCCCGGAGCTGGAACCCGAGCAGTGCCTTGTGGGTTTGCAGCCAGTCTGCTCTGATGATGGAAGTCATGAGTCAAGGTTTGAAGGTGCTTTTCTTAGCACACAGCGTGGACCTGAAGTTAGATGTGTCCCTGCTAGAAATTACAGGGTCTACAGAGAGGTCAGTGCTTTAATGTGGTCACATACAGCACAAGCCTTTAATCCAAATGGTTCCTTTCTGTGATCCAGGACTAGGCTGTTGATCAAACCTATTCAGGGTGGCAGCTTAGCGCTTATGTAAACAGCGCTGCTCCTATTCCATCACCTCTGGCTAGAGGACGTGGAAGAAACAGCGGCCAACTGTATCGCAAACAGACCTTCCGGCTAAAAATAGAAACGATACGTTACATCACTTGTTTAAGAACAAAACAAGAAAAGGGGATTAAATCAAACTTCTATGGGAGAGAAGTGAGCCCACTAGGGTTTGCCATTACCATACAATGGAAGAAATGATTGAAGAGTGACTTGATGAAAAGAAACTAACAACGATCACTCATCAGCGGCCACGTGTTCTTTATCAAGCTACACTTTCACCGCTGGCGCAGCTGATATGCCAGGCTGCGTCGTCGAGGGAGCGGTCTGACGAGATGTCTTCGTTATCATTATCCATTCAGACTGAAGTGATTCTGAAGTCATCAGAGCCACACGCTGCCACTCACTGAGGCAATCAATGGAGCCAACTGCCATAAGGCATGGCTGACGCGCATTGGGGTTTAAATGGCAGTAAATAACACTAAGTGCTGTGATTATGGCTCTAAATTCTGCTAATGCTGAAGGGCTTCCATCCTGCCAAGAGCAAAGGCATCATGCTGTCAGCGGGGAGGTGAGAGGGAGGTAGCGAGGGAGGTTCCTGACATGCTATGCGAAATAGTCTTTCTGACAGCTAGCCCACTAACTCATCTCCTCCTTCCTCGTATCCCTCCATAGTGTTGGACAGGTAGAACCTTTTGGTCAGTGTGATTAGGATGAGTGCAGACTATATGTGCCAGCCATTTGCCAGCTCTCAATCTGATCCCATAAGTTTATTGTTAAGAGTGTTTTTCAAACCCAACCCGGTGCCAGAGACAATCATTGGTGCTCAGAGGTCATAAAAAGCAGGTGATTCTAAACGCAGACGTGATTAGGAAGAAGGCCCCAACGCCTTAGCAGTGTCACTGACGTCCCTCCCTGCCCTGAAGTCCGCTGCCTCCGACACAAGATGGGAATCATCAGCTTTTGAATTACACCCCCAATTGGAACATTGTCACACGTATGCTTTGACTCCCACAAAAACCTGATCCAATTTTTGTAATTGGCTACCAGGCTAAAAGGTTTTGTGCCGCTGCGCTTCTTAAGAAAACAAAGCTACCTCTGTGCCAGAAAAAAAAAAAAAAAAGGTCAGCACACAAGGTTAGAAAATTAAGCCTTTTCCCACTTAAGTTTACAGTCACACAACTAGAAACCTTCTCTGAGCTGCTTGTGTTTACTAGAGCACTAGACCAGACAACAAATCACGTTTGACCCACATTTTTACCACTTCATAAATTTCGCCATTACTACCCTACTACAAAGCTAAGCCGTTTAGGTCTTTAGCCATTGACTAGAATGTGTTGTACTGGAAAATTGCTTTATCAGTGTACAGCTTTAACAACACTCCTAGATTCAGGTGTTCCATTTATAACCCAGCAAAATTATTACAAATGTTAGTAACAACCTGTCATACAGGTAAGAGCAGCCAAATGTGTCAACCTCCAATTTAATCCTAAACCAATTTATGACATTCTTACTCACAATAACTCAGTCTTCGAGGTTTGACTTTGACCTAGCTGTCACTAGTTTAAGATGTTGCTGGTATTTCAAAGCATCTGACATGCACAGCATTTATTTACATGTAATATTAATGCTGACCTAAGTAGAGGACATGTGGAGGAGTGGTTAGGAGGTGGCTGCTGTTTCATAGCATCCTGGATGCTGAGCATTAGAGGCGTTAGTAGTGAGTTCACATTCAAACAGTTGGAAAGGAATGCCATAAAACCAATAATTTGCAAGACAGACTGCAGGTGTTACTTTTCAGAGGATCCATGTGGCTTCACTTGAAATATACAGCAGCATTAACTGAGACTGGGCCCTACGTGTGTTCAGGCTGCACAACCTAAACGAGCAGGCTACTGTGCAAACGTTTTAGATTAGGGAACCCCAAGTTGAATTAGTCCATATATTTTCTCTATTAAGGCTGAGGGAGAGTCACACTTTATTATGATCTACGACGAACACGATACAAAACAAAGTGCTAAATATAATTAGATTGCGTTGTGAAAGGACAACTTGTTGAGTCTAAAAGGGATTGATTTGATTGGTTGTGGGATTCAATTTGCGCACCGTTCCGCTGTAACTTCGCCACTACTTTGATGATGATGATGATGATGATGATGATGAAAAGATAAAAATGTTCTCTATCAGTGTCATGCGGGCCACGACATATCTCAACACATCCAAAACTCACCACTCACAACTTTTGCTTTGTGAGTGAAAACAAAGTTAGATTTTTTTTTTGTCGGAATATGCCTCCTAGAACAACAAAAGAACAGGCGTGTTGGACAGAGGTCCGACCTACACACAGCTGTCCCATCCCAGGGCACTGAAGCATGGTGGGGAACAAAGAGTGGGGGGGAAAAAATGCTCAAATGACCACGACTTTGGCGTAAAAAACAAAATAAGTTGTTCGACATCAGCTTACCAAAACGATTGCAAATCTTTCCTCCAATTCGCCCGGTTCGGGCATGGGGAGTTTCAGAGGCATATTGTGGCCCCTGAAGTCGGTGTGCTGGTCCATACTCCCTGCGTTCCCCATGTTTTCAAGGCTGGTTTTGCCGGAGCTTCAAATCAACGAGTAAAACTTTTTTTTTCCCCTCTCGACTTCAGAAATCTTTGCAAGTCAAAACGAAATATCCAATAGCCCTTAGTTTTGCCTAGTCGTCGGCCCCCCTGTTTATCCCCTCCTGGTCAGTTCAACATAAAGCACATGTGAGGAAAGCAGCATAACGCTATGAGTCCGAGGAGAGCCCCGGCGAAGCATTTCCACAACAAGAATGAAGGAGACTTGGAAACTTGACTCGGAGGAACCGCGGACTACATAAAAACGTGTCCTCGCTGTCCGTATCTTGCACAATTTCGGCTCCACTCCCAGTTGGTAGTAATGACGATACGCATGATTCAGGCTTAGCAATCCCCGTCTGTGAGCGAAGCGAGTTAATCCCTCCAGTGCTGACCAGCTAGTTAAGGGGGTCCACACACCGCACACAACCCCATCCTTCTCTACAATGAAGCCCTTTCAGAGACAAGCCCCCCGCTTGGGCGTGCCAAAAGCCGTAGCTAAGGAGACGATATTCTCTCTGTTGCATTGTGGTACATTGAGTCCATTGTAAAAGGGTAAAAGCAATCAATTAAAGTGATCCAAAAAATCCTTGGACACACAAAAACAGTGTCTGAAGTACCACAGTGTCTCTTATTAAAAATCAATTAAACGCTGACCAACTTTGTGATATCCTGGTTACTGGACGCAGACCAAGTTTTTTTTTTTTTTTTCCCCCCCAACATCTTCAACATACTGTATGTCAGGATGAAATCTGATATCCTGACCGGGGTGGAGCCCACATTACTCAATGGAGGGTGACATCAGCAAGCGCTGCACTGGAGAGGATCCAGAGGTTCTCCAGATGCACACTGGTTGCATTCAGTCTGGACTGATTTAACAGGGCGTGTGTCATACCAGAGTTTAGCTGGATGGACACATTAGGGATACAAAACACAGCTGACTGACCTCATATATGACCACTAGATGTTCCAAATTATGTTGACATAGCTTTCTGCCCACCCACCCCTTATTATCTGTTAACCTATAATGCTCATCATCCATATTCTTTGAGTAACTGTGGGCCAACACAGCAAGATTATTTACTGTTTGGGAGAATGGGATGTGGAACCAAAAACAACATTTTCCACCAACCAGATAATAATAGGGGGAACTGTGGTGTATTTTGATAGGAGGGGCAAGTTACATTGAATGATAGTATTAGTTGTTATTCACTGATGTCTTTCACATGGCTTAACTATAATAAAAACATCATGCAACAAAACCAAAAGGGCCTCAGTTCGTAATATGCCAGTTAATCTTCCTTAAGAAGCTTTATTGTCATTGTACAGAATACAACGAAATTCCGTTTGGCAGCATCTCTCGTATATAGCAGCTACAAGTCACAAGAAGATATATTACAAAGGTAACATAAATAGTAAAAACAGTAAAACCAGTAAAGTGCAGATAAAACGTTATGTATAAATAGTCTGTATTAAAGTGCAAGAAGCTACTGTCGAAGTTATTGTATTCCTGTTTCTCCTGTCAAAGTAGAAGTAACCAGTCAACTAAATAACTAATTAACTAAATAATCTATCTATTATCTTGGCACAATAATGCACAACTAGGCTAACAATACACTGGCAAACAGCAGTGGATGTCAAAGGTAATAGAACAATGAATGAGCATTCCAGCCATAACAACAATATAATGTGTTTCTCCAATAGGGGCAGTGGAGAACAACTGAGGCCTATAGGCTGACTCACAGGCATCCTCACACAGCTGATGGTGACGCACAGCACAACAGGAACGGAGCATGAAAATCCTCCTTATACTCCTAACCAGTAATGAGATGATGGGAACCTCGCATGTTGCTGGTGTGTGTGTGTGTGTGTGTGTGTGTGTGTGTGTGTGTCTAGGCTAGGTCAGAAGGAAAGGAGGGGCACAGAAGGAGCAAGAGGTCTATGCGTACCGGTAAAGGTTCTAGTTCTGGCCTACTGGCTAAGCTGACAAGGAAAGTTAAGGACAGTACCAATTTGGGAGTTCAGATAACCCCGGCAACAATATGATGACCCATGGAGCTTGGAAAGGAAGGCACCAGGAAGAAGTGCACAGATTCCTCTACATGCCAGACTCTGAATATACAGTTAAAAAAGAAAGAAAAAAAAGAATATACTTTTCAGCTCACTGAGAAGTTCTGTAGTGACAGACCCAGTTAACCAGACACAACATGGCCAGTCAAGCATCTCTAACCGAAAAACAACACGGAGAGGCTATGTTGCGCATTTGAGACCAACGTGAGTGATTTAATGTAACAGAGGAAGGGACAACTCCCAACGGCATAGCTCTGTGAAGAATGTAGAAGTATGAGCGGCTTCAGATTGCTCCACAAGGAAATATAAAATGCAAAACAGATGCCAAAAATAAAGGCAGCACAATCAAACCTCTGTGTAAGGAGCCTCACAGGGACACCATTTCACAGATGTTGCTAAATTTATCCAAAGTAGCCAAGTAGTGTTCTTAAATCAGAGCAAGCCAATGGAGGAAACATTGCCTCGGAAATGCTAGATTGAAGAAAATAATGCTGTGTCTTTATGTACGGAATAGAGATTTGAGTGCTTTTCTTGATTATATGAATCAAAAGGGAGGACCTGTAGAATGAGTGATGAGCTATGCGGGAATAAATGATCACCAAAGAGCAATGGTGCCCTCTACTGTATAACAAGTGCATAACTCATTGTGAAGTCAGGTTGTGCTATTGAAAATGCAAGCAGAAGTGCTTATCACACCAGGTCACGTTTTCTGTGAAGGGTAATCTCCACTTAGTTTAGAGTTCAGTTGTTAATACGGCCTTGTATAACGTCAGCTCTGTCACAAAGCAGAAGAATCAGAAACCCAAGACTGATACATCCCCTACAGCTGTCAGAAAGACATACGATTAGAGGCCTAGACACTTCAATCATCTCAGGCTACAGACCAAACTCTGATGGGTATAAGAATGACCATTTCAAAACTCAAATTTAGTGGTACTCCCCTTTAACTGAGGCTATTTATTAACTGCACATTTTGTTTACAGCCAAGATGCGCATATTGCAAAACATTTGCACTTGTGTATGCAGGCTCGCAGCTGAAATTATATCCATTGTATAGCAGGTCCACAAAAAAGGAACATATATAAATTCAAGAGGCTGAGTACCAAACTATATTTATTGTATACAGTATAAGGACAACGAATAATGTACAAATCAAAGAAAATATCCATGGAACATGTGTTTGCCAATTCCACCCACCACAATCTTCCAAATCTAAACTTTAAGAATGACGGTGGATATTTTCATAAGTCCAGATTTCCGCAAACATATTGAGCCTAAGACTCAGTCAACAAACAACCCTAGAACCTATCAAGAATGTGCAATAGATAATCAAGACTGTGTTTGAATAAGCAATACAGCAATGACTCAAAACACGTATATGGAATTATCGTGATTTAAGGAAAAAAAAAAATAATCTTTTCAAATGTGCACATTCCAGACAAGGGACTAGGAGTTGTTTCCTGACTGGTGAAGGTGGATTCCCTTTATTCCATGACCATGAAATGAGCAAAAGGCTTCAGAAACCATAACTGAATTGCTCCCCTGCATTCTGGAGACACAAAACCATTATGGGAGTTGCAACCTCTTGCTGACAATACTCTTTTCATATTTACCAACCATTTTATTCAGAACACTGTTCATTTAGCATTTTTGGTCCAGATAACATTACCATTCTTTATTAACCATTCAATTAAATCAGCATTGGGAGATACACTACTGAGGTGAAGTGTCCATAAACATCTTTCTCTGCACAAGGATTATTTTTGAACAAATTTTTCCAAGTTAAAAATGAGCATGGATAAATCCAACAAATTATTTTGCATGTGTTGTTCTTAAAAAAGATGACTAAAAATGAGTTACATAAGAAATGTGACATATAAAGTCTCTCATAGCTTTGGACTGAATGACCACTGGTTCTTCCACCCAGCACCTTTTCTTTGTCCGTAGCAACGAAGCAAATGTGTCCTATCTACCACATGACTCAAAACAGTAAAGTCCATCTTCAACTTGAATGCTTAGGGACTTTGGGAATATAAACAAAAGAAAAAAATAAAAAAGTTTAAAAAAAAAATAAAAAAAATTTAAAAGAAAAAAGAAAAAGAGGGTGAATTGTGGCGTGTAATTTTTCTCATAATTATGACACATGCAGGAGGGTCATCTTTCCATTGAATAAACCCGTGGCATAGGCATTTCATTGCACGCCATACCCAACTTGAGATCTGCCCCCACCTTTGACAATTTCATACTATCCATCAACAGAATCAGCACAAAGAATTTGAAATATAAAAATCAAATTTTACCTATGTCTCAATGCTAGGATCTGGCCCACCTGAAATAACCTTGGGTCCTTTAATGATGTGTAGAGCTTGAAGCTTGGGAAAGCAGATGAGGAAAAAAAATAAAAAAAAATAGAAACAATTACATAATGAAAAAAATAGGGTGGATGCTCTTCCAAGTGTCTTCATCCTCTATGAGGTGTGTCCACTTTCCACTTAAGAAGAGGCCCCTCCTGTCTGTTGTTGAAATACATCAATAGTGTCTTCATCCTCCATCTCCAGCTGTAAAAACAAAAAGATATTTACACAACTCATCAGCAATAGACTTTGGAAAGATCAAGGTCTTCAAGGCAAAACATTAATCCTGATAGAAGAGACCCCTCGTCTTCTCAATGCCCGAGCTAGTAGACGCTTCTGTGGAGATCCCTGCCCGCTATGCTAAAGAATGAGTTTCAACTGAAACCCTTGTGGAAGGATTCATACTCAAACAACATTTTATGGTTTTTTTTTGGTACATTTCCTTCTCCTAAAACTGTTCACCGTCGTATTGAATACAACACCAAATATTTTTAATGACTGCCAACTTCACACCTTCTTGAAGAGTGTATCACATTTCTTTCTTCAGACAAACTGACAAAGTATATACCTAGCCCAAGCATATTTCCACACAAGTGGCACTGTTTTGCAGAGAATACAGAATTCTAGGCATTATGTGCTCACAGTCCTACATGTAGCATGGATATTTAAAGAGTAACTAAACGGCAGTTTTAGCTATGATGGAAATTAAAAAAAATGCACCCAGAACCTGAAAACAAAACAGGTTGCCAGATACCTCAGTAGAACGACCTCTGGGTGGAGAAAAGTTGTTGCTGACGACAAAGGCTGGCTCCACTACGTCAGCTGGTGTAGTGATCAGCCAACAGTAAATTGCAATAGCATGATTTCAACCCTGAGAGGGCAGTCGCGACGCATATTCCGCACCACATATTTCAACTGAAAAAAGTGGCTTTGGGGTTTAGTTACTCTTCAACTGGCCCACTTGTCATCAGCAAGTAGATTGAGTAGGGCATCATTATTCAAGACTGCCTCTCTTTTGTACATCTATATCAGCACACGCTTTCTTGATTTGGCTTAAGTTTTCATAAATCCATTATTGATTGATTGATTTTATTTATGGTCATCAGATACAAAAAAGAAGAAGAAAAATCCAAGGGATAACATGTTAAAGTGAAAACACTTATTTCCAACAAAGTCCCAAGATGTTAAAAGACAAAGTAACAAAGAAGCACAATTGTTTGCAATGGGGTTGCATTTTTAATAATGGCAAAACTTTCTTCTTTGTTTCATAGTCAAACAGTTTCGAAACAACTAAAATTGTATAGATCCAAATATAACCCATTGCCCATTTATTTTTGACGACCCTAAAGTTTCCTGGGGGAAATCATTCAGAGAGAAAGTAACTGGTACACCTAGCAAAATGTTTTGTGCACTCACACTTGGTCAAGGGGAAAGGGGCAGCAGGAAGCTTACATTTTCCATGCAGACTACACTGGCGCATAATGAGAGATGGATGACTTACAAAACCACAGAGCAGTGATGTTTTATTGCCATGGAGTGCATCCATGATCACTTATCAAGGCGAGTCAGGACAGACACGGATGACATAAGACCATCTGCATATATACTGTACTACCTTATAGCAAGATTGGCAAGCATTCAATAAAACCAAAAGCAATTCAACATAGGCAACTCTACAGTTGATGGGGGACAGGAAGAGGGGGGCCAATATGTGGGGCCAAGATTATAGGATTAAAAAAATGAACATGAAGGCAAGCATGTATAAAATGTTTACAGCAAATCACTTATCGTAGTTTGTAAAAAATTACTACTTTAGGGGCACAAACTGTTTGATATCTTGATTCCAGAATATAATATCCCTTTCAAACGCACAAAAACCTTTGGTAAAGGAGAATTGTAATGCAATCAACATGCTTTCTTGATCTACTACTTGATTTTGATTTGTACGCATTTCATCCTTATTGCAAGTTGTTTTCAAATCATTGTTTGCCAGAGTGGTCAAAGTTGATGTATGGTTGTCCCTGGAGTTCTATCCTATGATATTAACACAATAACACAGGTTTATAAAAACATATCCAAAAGAACAACAAGAACTCCAACAACAGGTAGATCTGGAGAGTGTGTCTATGACACAGACAAAGGTGTAGCCACATTGGCTCCTGATAAAGAAAAATATTTTTATAGTTACTGAAACAGGGTTCTCCCTCTGAGTTTACCGACCTGTGCAGGTGTGTCTGATTCATTGATCGGCTGTCCATCAAACCTAAACCTTATCTGACGAATTGACAAACCCTGTAAGAGAAAGGACAGACAATGGAATTCAAATAAGATTTACATACATTATAATTTTATAGAGAGTCTAATACTTGTTTACAGGCAACGTGACTGACAAATTGTCAGTACTGGCTTATTTCATTTGTTACATAAGTCTAATAATTCATTAGAACATAAGTTTTTGCTACATCAGTCTAGCAGCCTGCACTTACCTGTCTTTCGCAGTATGCTTTCATTAACTTGCTGAGCGGAGTGTGCCTTTTGATTTTGAACTGTACCACTGACCCATCTTGACCAGCTACTTTGAGGTTGATATGGTCATTCTCAGTCTTAACACCTTCCTGCAACACACAGAAACGTCATCATCGTCAGCTCACTAACCAGCTAGCAATCCCGCTAGCCACATTTACTATAAAGTTTAGACCAAGAAGCAACGTCGACGGCAGCAGATAGCTAGCAGAGCAGCCGCATACATAGGTCGTTCCATCTTCCAGCCTATGGTTAGCATAGCAAGCTAGTCCACCATTAAATTGGCGCAGAAAGCCACAATGGCGCAAACAAAAAGAATACAGATCATTCATTTTAATAGCAATCTATAGTTTAGCGATAATCCATAGGTGAGCAAACACCGATAACTAGCGGTAGTGAATCCTGTCGTTGCTATAACATCAGAACACGGAGATGTCCGCAAACGGATTCAAAGATCCGCAAATTGGTCAACCTTTGTTTTCTGTCTACCCGCTCAAATGCGGCATCTGAAGCCTGGCAGCTAGGCTAGCTTAGCCGAAAAGCTAACGTTAACTTGAGAGTGACATTATCTGCAGTGTGGCAAGCCAGCGAATTGCACACATGTACAAAATATTCGTTCATAGAAAAATGACTGACCTTTGGCTTTTCTTCGGACATTCTGCTATTTTTCCGAGACCTTAATGATAATATAAAATCGGATTGTTGGCCGGGAAGCTGGCAGTGTGATAGCGGGTTTTCAGCTCCTCAGTCTCCTTCGATTCGACATGGAGCGCGCATCAAAGTTGAAAGAATATAATTGGCTCACAGGGGTCACGTGTTCCTCTTTCCTCGGGACCGCGGATACATGGGCGCGCAAATTCCCTTGCGCATTCCCGTGAGACTGACTAAACAAAAGGGTCCTTGAAATTAACACTTTAGTCTAGGTTTTCCCAACCTTTTGCATCATGGCACCAAAGTAAGTAATTAACTCACGCCCCGAGAGCCAGGAACACGTCTTGTATTGTGAAGAAGTATTCTAAAACACACCTGACCGTTAGTTTAAGCAAATAAACAAATCTATTCCCCTATAACACAGTGTTGATATTTTACTAAATGAACTAGCACTGACCCCAGCAAAGAGTTGAAACCATTAATTTCTTTAATGGCATTACAACCCATCTCAGACAAATCATGCACAATATTACATGTAATGCAAGTATTATTCAATCCCAAATCTGATTCAAACATTTATCAACAGTTGAAATGGTACAAATGTTTTAAATCACAAATGTTTCAAATAGAACCTTTGATAGAAAATGTTTATACTTAACGCAGATGATGAATGAAAGACTGTCTACAAATATGAAAACCAAACAGCTAGCAATACAAGGAACACAATATAAAGGTTGAAATGCTCTGGTGACAGTGAAATATATAAGATCAGTGGAATTTTTTGCTAATCAACAGCAGTAATTTGTATTTGTAAGTATTTGCCTATGCTATTAGACAATATCTAACAATATCAAAGGTTTGTCTTAACATCACGGGTCCAGTGTAAATAAGAAAAGCAAGATTACTGTGCTGCTACATTCATGTATTGCATTTAAAAGCAAAAGAGTAGCTCTCTCTTTCCAGAATCTGCTAAAATAGTACACATCAGCATTACTAGTCTGGATAAGAAATGTAAAACATACATAAACTACATTTAAAATTAACAACATAACACCATAGAAAACATTCTAAATGGAGTGCATACTCAGTCTAACTGATTTCCAACCACATGGGTCACAGTCTTTGGCTAACTTTAACATAAAATCAAAACATGTCAATTTATTACACGCTACTTTTATAGTCTACTCCAAAGGAGAAAAGCTATTACTGGCATTAATAAGATGATCAAAAAGAGATTTGAAAAAAAAGAATTGTCCCTGATATTATTCTTAATTATCTTCCATACGTGCATAAGGATTGCCCTTTGCCAGACCTGGGAAAAAAAAAAAAAAAAGTATTTAGAACAAAGTCAGAAATGCTAGAGTAGAACCATTTAAGGTCACTAGACACAGGATTTTTGATTTAACATATCATTATAAAATAAATTTTGATTGCATATTGTAATGGCTATAGAAGAATGACACCATCACCATTACAATTGGTTCCCTAGAAACATTCACTATGCAATTTTATGTGCCATACAGATCTCCCGCAAAAACAGAAGACCAATGTATGGCACAAACTGCTAACTAAAACAGGAAGAGGAATATAGAAGTGGTTCAGATTAGTTTAATGATCCAATTACTTAATTTCCCAAAAATGGTAGACCAAAGCCTATTTAATATAACATGAATAACTTGTGTTTTATCATTCAATATGCAGTGACTTAGAGTTGAAATACTTTTTAGTGCATGTATCAGTGTAACAATGTTGAGTTTAATGTTCTTGCATGGCTGCATATTTCGTTCATTATGCCCAGTTGGTAAAGGTAACTGATGGACAAGAATAAAAACACTGCACAGAACTGAAATAAATTCTAATCGAGGTATTCAGTTGGTCTCCAGAAGGAGGCACTATGACATGGAGTTTGCCCCCTCCCTTTCCATTGTTCATTATGAGGTGAGTTTTAATGTTTTCTGTTTCAATGATTGTGAAAATAAAGTGGTCGTAAAAACAATCAGTAAAGCATCTTTAATATTGATAACAACACTTTTGTTTAGATGAACAACAAATGTTTCTCACCATATTTCTGCCTGATTTCATCATGTCTCACTTTCATTTCTGTTCTCCTGTTTTGACAGAAACAAAGACAGATGTTTAGACAACAGAGAATGCCTGCTACACTCAACACAATTACTGTTTGCTTGAATCATACCTTAAGGGTGAGCACTAACCATCGCTGCTGTATATTGACTGTGACTATTGTGGCAAAATCTTGAAACAGCTTGAATACATGTCCAGTAACATAAATAACCCCAATAGCCATTTACCTCTCTTCTTGACGAGTCTTCCTTGCGCGGTTCTGCCGTTCCACCTTTGCATCTTCTCTTTTGTTCCTAGAATATAATATAAAGAGTTACACCTATGACTCTAATATAAATACTATAAATCGTACCTGCTGTCATTTCAGATAAAAATAAATATATTTATAGTTTAGCTTTACCCTCTAGCATCGTACAAATGATAAAATAACAAAAATTGATGACTGACTTATCTAATAATATAATGGAATTCATTTTATTGCTAATGTGAACTGGAGCAAACCATTAGAAGAGAGTTTATCAGCAACACTGTAGTTAGTTTCAGAGCTAAATTGCCGCCACAAATTCTGGCAGGCTATTGGAGATGGCTGTATCAGTCTTGCAGAACAACGGCCCATTGTGTTCTTCCTCCCCTATAAGATGCTGAACCAGATTTGAATGCTAACGCTTCGTGTGCCTAATTAGCATGTTCACAGAAGACAGTCTTAAATTAAGTCACCTCACAGTCTGATTGATATTTTGTGATTTTTTTTTTTTAATGAAATATGTGTACGATTGTTTAGGTGGCTATTTCATTAATTGTCTAGGTTCTTTTGGAAGTGAGTAAACACATCCTGTTAACATCCTACAAGCCGCTTTCTGAAGTTCTGAATAAAGTGTCATCGAATATGTTGCTTTGCGCTGCTTACCCAATTTTCTCACACTTGCAGCAGCAGAAGCAGCAAACAAAGATGGCAATGATGATGATGCCAGCAAGCACTGACATTGTAATGATCAAGATCTGGAAGTTTACTGAGAGAAAACAACAACAGACAAATACAATAAAAATAAAATAATAATACTTTCTTTTTTTTTTTTAAAGTGTCAAAAAGTAAAAACAAAAAAACGTTTTTGGCAAGACTGAGCTCAATGCACACTGTCCCGGACAAATTCAAAAGATCTGAGTGAAAGGACAGAACACTTGGCTACTAAGGTTTAAAACAGCTGTAGTGGATTCCACATAGTTATCTGTATTGAGGACTAAAAGGTTTGACTAGCCATACCCCAGCATAGCCCCCATCGTGCTTCAGGTAATGGACACACACTGTGAGGGGGCAGGATGGTCCTCACAGGGTAGTCAATGCATTGTTCAGTTGGTATGCACCACAAACACTGCAACAAACATAGCAAAGCACAATTTACTGAACCTTTTTTTGGTATGGATATAAACATACATCGCCATATTCTTAAAACAAGTGAACACAAATCAGTCTTGATAACGATAAATAAAATACAATTTCCAACTTTCAGCACATGTATTAAGTCATAACTACTTACTGTCACATTCTTCAGGCATTCGTCACAAGTGGTGTTGGATTTCGAGGCACAAGAAGCTGAAACAGAAATTATAATGTCAAACTGTAAGGGCTAGTGTACTTTCTGTACACTGTATACCAGGGCTGTTTGCCTTCTTGATTCATTGCTTAGCCTCAGTCACAATATTTACAAGAAAAGGAAATGAAACAAAGTCAAACTAGAGTTTCTGAGCAGTTTATGATCAGCCCACGGTGACAAATCACTGGTAGGGTTACATGGAAACTGGCTCATTATCATGACTGATGTGCAAACACAGAGAAAGGGCACCTTCTTAGCTTAGCGTTAGATTACAGAGAATGCCCTAAGACTTCTTGACAGCAAAAAAAGGTCATATTGTAAAACGTCCAGCAGAGACAGAAACTAAGAATGCCCAAACATTATTTTCCAAGTCATAATAAAAAAGATAAGCTTTATTTTGATGCTAAGACAGGTGAAAGAATACTTTCCACTGTCACATGACAATGTTCTCCTGACTGAACCCTACAAGACAAATAACTAACTTCAACTAACGTCATAGCTAATGTAGCGTTTGCTATGCAAAACTTACTTGGAGCTGGAGTAGGAGCCGACGTCTGCGCGTCAATAGCTATGTTAACGTAAAGTATAAAGAAAAAAACGAGGGTTAAAGCTCTAGAATCTTCGAACATTTTGCGATATACGAAATCGATCGCTTCTATAAAAGGTTGCGTTAAACTAAACTGTAGCTGTGAATTTCTTGGCAGGGCGGGGTGGATCCCACTTTATGAGAGGTGACGTCACGAACTCCTCCTGACTGTTGTCAGCAAAAGCAATGATTTCACTTATTACATAGCTGTGGGGTGAAGTGGCTTATAGAAACGTTTTTATAAAAGAGATTCATATATTTACAAATATATTTATAAATAAGAAACACCAAACGCCTTATGAAATCCAATAATTTATTAAAGCATTTTTAAATTCAGCTATAAAACATCATTTTCTGATTTTCTGATTTTTTTTTTGTCAAAACAAGCAGAAAGTACAGTCATCGTCAATGGCAAGACAAGTCTGGTGTGGCCGCCGGCAGCTTACCAGATAGTCTAAGTCAGTGAGATTTGAGAGCAATGGAAGACTGAGACAGTGATGCAATATGAGGTAAAGACTTAGAATAAGTAGCCTATATGAATCACACTGTTATTATGGACTGTAGCTTGATTGGCATAGGCCTGACCTGTGTACTTCAAGGGAAATATTCTCAGGACAAGACATCCAGAACAATGGAGAATCGTAGGTATAGAGGACCATATGGAATTTCTTTGATCACTTTTATGTAAGCAAAGGTTCTAGTAAAAGGGCATAATATGGAGCACGTCTGTAGCAACTCATCAACAATTTCTAAATCTTGGTATCTTGTTAATTTTGTGTCCCTGAATGCACAAATAGGACAACACAAATATTAAACAGAATTGCATTAATATATTTCCATGACACTGTTCTAGTCTTTGAGTTGGCGTTTGTGTATCCTCTCAGCCTCTCTGTCTCATTCCATCAATAGTTCATAATAAATAACCCACCCTCGCATGGCCTTTGATATCATCTGAAACGCATAAAACATCCTTCAGACATAGATGCACCAAGCATTATCATTCTTGTTTCTCAAAACATAGTCCTTGAACATCAGCTTCAGTCACAGAACATTTCAAGGATAAACTCAGTACACAAATGAAACAGCTCAATACTGAGTACTAGTTCTATAATAATTATTTACAGACAGAAGCGCAGATAGTTCAACAACCGTTTTCAGTAAATGGCACCTGTAGTGAAAATACTCTAATGCAGTGGTTATACACATTGAATTCCTCGCTGCATTCCTTTAAAGATTTATAAAAGGCAAATATTATTTTACTGAAGATAGGGCTGTGCTTTTGAGGCACATGTATTAATGGAAGCCAAAGCTACCACTGCACCAGGATGCTCAACCTCCCCCCGATCTCATCTCCTATTCCAAAAAGGCCATATCTGCACCAACAACTAAAAGTCAAAAATAGTAGTTGAATAACTCAGAAGCAGTGAAACCTATATAAGGCAAGGCAAGGGAGATAATTCCCTGGTATGATGACAGTCATATTGCCAGTTAACCTGAGGGAATCTCCATTCAGGAGAATTAATAACAATGGGCGTCCTTATTCTGTAGAAAAATCACTTGAATAAGAGTGCCAAACAATCACAACATTAACAACATATTTGCTACTGCGAAACATTCTCTTAAGAAGCAGTTGTTTGGGATGAGGGTTTGGGAATGGAACTTAAATCTGAATTCAGTTGTAAGTGTGTGTGTATCTGATTTGTGAAGCAGGGCATGCTGAAAAAGAGCATGCTCAGTCAATTCTTCCCAGATAAATAGAAGTTAAAAAATTATTTGAAAATTTGATGATGCCTGAAATACATTTAAAGCAACGTGTGACAAATGACCAGTGTAAATAACATGAGCAAGCAATGTGGTTATTCAGTTTGTAGACGGCATGGAAGAAAGCAATACTCAGTCAAGATAACTGTAAAGCTTATAATTGTGCATTTGCTAGAATGTTCTGAATGTTGCCATAAGCACTAAGGAACATCGTCATTTTTTCTGTCTCTATACAAAGGAGAGTCATTTTGAGTTTGACTAGTTTTCTGTATAGCCAATCAAAAGCTCTGAGACATCGTATTCTGTGTTGGCGATTTGTTCTTCTTGTCGTCTTCTTCTTGTCTTCCCATGATCCTTTTGGGTCCGGTGTGTTTGAGAATCCACTGGGCCCTGTCCTGTCCATCACCTGATCCAATTGGTTCCGTAGCTGGACACAGATCTGACACTGCATCGCTTCTTTACGATCATGTTAATGTAGGCTTTCATGATTTTTGTGATCTCTCCAACCTGCCGGGGTCCAAAGGAAACAAACAGTCATCACAACAGGAAAGCAAAAATGAAAAGTTACAATATCCAAATTTCCCTAGTATATATATATATCCTGTTTTCTTTTTAAATTATCATCAAATTTCTACAGAGCTTAGAGGCAAATGTGTACCTGTGGCGTTTCAAAGAACATTTCCCTCTCGTCTACTGTGATTTTGTAGGTGCAGGGCTGCGGAGCGCCAAAGAAAATGATGTGCTCATACGGGAAGGTCTCCAGAGGCTTGGGCTCTCCCCTCTTGTAGACAGACACATTCTCGGCACTCACACTCAACCACAGGTCATGAGGGAAGCCTCCTTCTTTGCACTACAAACACACACACACACAGGGTCTGATCAACAGCATGTCATGTGTTGTGCAGGCTTTCAACATGACGGCAAAAAAAAAATCTTAACTCACGATCAAAAGATCCAGTATATTTACCTCGACATCAAACAGTGTGGATCCATAGCCAGGCCACTCTTTGATGATAGTCATGTATTTCAGCATGGCCTGGTGCTGGTCCAGACCTTTGAGGCGGGACCACTTCTCCAGGATGCTGGCTCTGGTGGCGGAGGTCTCCTCCTTTATCCACATCTCCAGCAACTGTTCCTCCTCCATGCGCTGTTTCTTCACGGAGCCCGTCTTCAACCCCCGACGCAGGGTCCCGTCCAGGAAGCTGGTTCTCCGACGCTCCAGTGTTTGGCCTGTTCCAGAGGCCCCGCCCACCTTGGTGAACTGCAGGATGCGGTTGCGCAGGCGGCCCACGGGGTAAACATTATCCAGGCTCCAGCTTACCCGCGCCTTGTCTCCGTGCAGGAACTGCAGGCGCAGAGCAGCCAGGTGCTGCAGGGTCTCCTCAGGGGCAGGGAAATGACCGCTGGTTAAACTCTCATGGGCCTGGAGGAACAGTAGAGAAAGTAAAACATCAAATCTGAATGTTATGTTATCAGGCAACCAAACGTACTAAAAAGACAGTGCTGCAAAGTATTGCGAAACAATAAAAATAATAAATGAAACTTGCCTGCTCAAACATGAAAGCAAACTCCACTCCTTCCTTAGGCATGCTCTCCACATCCAGGAAGCAGTAGAGTTTAAAGTAGAGTTTCCATTGGCCGTCATCCTCCACATCCTCGCTGCCAGCCAGCCTGGTGGGAAATTACAAGGCCACAAGCCGGTCACTTACACTTCTTTATTCTGGTACATTCTTAGTCTTTTCTTTCTCCTTCTGGGGACTTTTTTTGGGGCATTTCCAAGTTCCAAATAAAACGTCCCATGATGTACCTTTAACTGGAACTCACATCCCCTTTGGGCCACTGTATGCACAGTAATATCAAATACAATATCTGGTCGTAAATTACCCCTGTGACTCCTTTATGTGGAGCATACCGTTCAAATTTGGCCAGAACGTCAGCCACAATGACCCTGCTCTCCACGGCCCTGTCAATGGCGTTGTTGTGTTCAAACAGAGCAAACATGTTTCTGCTGTCCTCCATAGCCAGGCCGCGGATTAGTTTCTCCACCACCTGGGACACAGCACAGGAAGAGGTCAACAACCACAATGTTTCACTTTCTATGGCGGAACGTTCTGTCCTGCACTGAAACTAAATTAAACACCGGGTCGTGTTTTAAGTAAATGGAAAATTGAGGAACACAGAACTCCACTCACAGAATGTTCACTTGCTTTAACTGCGTAGGGACAATGACACGATTTGGCAGAAGGGACACATTAACAGCGTATTTGTCGTAGCTAGCGCTGGCCTACCTCTCCGGCGGTAGTGTGTGAGTTAATGGAGATCTTGCAGGAGCCTCCTCCATGACAATAGACTGTGGTTGTCATCTCCTGTCTGGTAAGCAGAGCCACAATCTCTTCCTGGGAGGGGACATACTCCCTGGTCTTGGTCTTCTTTAGAGACTCGCCGATAAAATGAGCAAACATTTCAATCTCTGTCCCCGGGAACAGCTCCTTAATCCTAGGAAATCACCCAGTTGAGAGTTTTAACCATTTGCAATGAATACAATCGTGCAATTCAGACAATGTGGCTGATTGTTGCAATATATACACCCAGATCTGTTTAATAGAAAGGGAATCACTGCAGTTCTGTGTTTGATATTATTATTATTATTATTATTATTACTATTCAGTTTTGTAGGTAACAAAGCATCTATCAAAAGCCCCCAGGAAAATGTACTTATTTAAATGTAAAGCTGAACAGTAAGTGTAGCATGTTGTCGTCACGAGAGCGCTGTGACTGAAGAAGAACCAACGTCCTTTACCTTTTGAGGTGAAACTTGAGGTAGCGCAGGATGCCTCGGTTGGGAAGGAAGGTGCAGCTCATACAGGTCAGGAGGTGCCAGTGGGCGCGATTGGCTGGACTGTTAGGCTGAGGAACGTGATTGGTTTGTTTGATCAGCTGACAGTAGACCTCATCCCTTAGTGGTCGCAGGTCTTGGCAGGTCTGCAGGATTCCCTGGATGATTGGCACGGGGTCTGACACCGCCTCCATCTCCTGCAGTGAGTTAAAAATCTTCACCGCTTCATCCTGCAGGCTGGCGTAGCCCTTCTCCTTTTGCACTGAGAGAGAGAAAATGGGAGGGAGGATGGAGAGAGCGAGCAAGGGAAAAGAAAAAGAGAGAAACCGGGGACTTTAATTACCAAACATATGGTCGGATAAGGTATTTCATCAAGTTTATTTCTGTCAGAACCAACAGTAGAGCTCAACGGGAGGGGCTTGGCAATCGGAAGCTGCAGGCGAGTACACTCACAGTGGACGCTGACATCTCCGTAAGGCAGAGGTAGTAGGGGGGAGTGCAAGGGATGCTGGGTATATCTCAGGATGGGGTTTCTCCAGTATGTCTGCTCCACAGCCTCCACATTCAGGCTGCTTTCCTAAGAGACCCAGAGAACAGGATCAGCGGTCCAATATTACCGATTTCATGAGTTGATATTGATAGGATAGCATCTCAAACTGTGGTGTAACATATTGATAGTAGTGAAAAGATCAACACGGTTTGTAATAAAAGTGATCAAGCTAACAGAAAAGCAAAATCATGAAACCACTGATGCTAGATATCACTGCAGCAAATATAGCAAACAGCTGAAAGTGAACAACGGAGGTTTTGAAAAGCAGGCAAAGCCAAGACCAAAGGAATGTCACTCCACACACAAAGTGAGCTCAAGCTCAAGTACCTCACTTTACTACAGTGTGTGTCCCTGGTAAAGGCTTGCAAAGCTGAAATGGATTTGAGTTAGTCCATTTGTAACAGTTGCTGAAATGTTATTTTTGATTTTGTGAAACTGAACGAGCACACAGGGTCGACGTTACAATTCACATATAGTAAAGATACAGCGTTAAAATGTCATATCTAAGCATATGGCTGATAAAATGATAAACCGTTGCTGTTAGTACTACTGAGTATTTAGGTAAGTAGTAGCCATGATGTCATCAGCAGTCATATTGAAGGGTTAGAGTGCAAAAGTCAAGAGTGCAAGGTTCCTTTTGTACCTTGATGTCCCTGATGAGTTGTTGGGTAGGCGTCTCAATGGGAACCTTGCTGTCTATAGCCCCCTGTATGGCAGATGCCCACCTCATGGCTTCGTTAAGCATTTTGGTGTAAAGACGGTACGAGTGCTTACGCCCGTGGACTATTATGTTCCAGTAACCTGAGTGAACAAGGGAAAACGTACATTCGAGGATTAACACATAAAAGAACTCGCTGGAAGAGAGAATTTCAGAACTCTAGAAGTAATCCCTAGCTGCTTAACATTTAGGTCTCAGTGGATGTGAAATAGTCTGATTAGTTGTCTAATTAGTTCCCGTTTCCAACGAGGGCGAGATGGAGCTTCTAGACGGTATGTCTTATCCCTGTTAAAATCTTTCAGGTACTATAGCTACAACTCAACACATGAGGATATTCCGCTATTTTTAAGAATTTCATAGCTCGCTAACACTGATCATACGGTAACTATGTACTGACCGGTGTCCTTGAAGACCTTCTCATCTGGCTGCACCACAGAGCAGAGACTGTTGAGGACCAGGGTTCCCAGCTTGGAGGTGCTGCGCTCCGAAGACTTGTAGTAGTCCAGAGAATTACTGGTCAGGACAAACCAGCGCTTCTTTAGTTTCAGCGAGGTGCTCTTGGCTCCTGACTTCATCTCTTTGTGAAGCCAGCCTGCAGTGGGGATACAATAAAATCACTCAGAGACTCTAAATTAATAATATTCTATGTTAAATGAAGTCCCCCTCTATAGTTTACCATCTTATATAGTTTATCACCTATTATATGTCCTTCTCTAAAGCAAATTAGTTGCATATTACACCTCATGCTTACAGCGCAGTGTCAGACAAGCTGTCTATGTAACAAACCAGAATTTTACGATCTAATATTCAATATCCAGTGAATAATAAACATGTAGTAGGACATTAAAGCACACTTTCATATCATACAAAGCCCAGAGTGTGTGTACCCCTGGTGACTGACCTCTGACTAGGAACTCCTGTCCGTCGATCCTGGAGTCTCCCTTCGGCTTCTGAAGCAGGCCGATCCAGTGATGCATCTCCTCCGGCAGGTCCGTGTTGCAGTGGATCACCCGGTTAGCCGTGATGATCACAAACGAATTGGGTCTGGCAGTGAAACACATCAAACACACACACACACACACACACACAAAGACAACACACATACATGCATTATTATAACTCTAAGTCTGTAGGGTTTAACTAAAACTTACATCAGGCGTGGGTTAAACCTGCGGACCATTTCTCACCTGTCAGGATTATCCGACGCACAAACCGAATCAATCAAGCCCACGTCTAACGTGCCCTGGAGAGAAATGGGAGTGGCGAATGAATATGAAATCATCAGGCCAAATAGTTTTTGCAAACACTTTCTATGGTTGGTTTTAGCCTGCTTATGTGCCAGATGGCCGTGGTTCACCTCATGGTACAGCAGAAATAGTGCCAGAAAGTTGATCTAAACTGGCCTGATATGGTAAACCTCTCCGGTCTGGTAAACCAAGCAGGTTAGAAGAAATCCTAAGAACACTATTTTGATCAGGGTCTGGATCTCATGCTGCAGTCAACTCAGTTACATGCTTCCATCGTCACAGTTTTTTTAAACGAATACGCGGCTGGGGCCCAGGCAGTAATGAGGTAAAACAGCACTAACCACTGCATTCTTTGGGTTGGCCTGTTCGTGGTGCATCTCCATGAGCTGCTCTGGGCTGGCGCTGTGGACCCGACTCAGCACATTGAACCAACCACTGGGAAAGGGTTCAGAGAGAGTTCAACATGAAAACCAGCAGGACAACTCGGCGAACGCGCACGGCGCAGTTCCACCGACAGCCACAAGGTGACACTTAATTTCCACACATTATTTTTCATGGAGCGTTGACGAGAAAGAAAACCATGCCGAAGGGAATTCTAAACATAGTGTACCTGGCGTCCTCCGGGGACTCCGCGTAGATATGATAGGTCCTCTCATCGGTCACAATGTTCAGTGCATTTTCCTTCTCGTGGTTGTCTACTATCTCCCTGTAGAAAGACAGAGAGCAAACCACACCTTAACAGAACGGATTTGTTTTGTACCATTTTCTCTTATGTTAAAGCGAGCGAGCGTGACTTCAAATCGGCGGTGAACGCAATCCCACGTGGACTCAACGAAAGGAAACGGAAACGGGGGAAGAAGCCGAAGCACCGCGCTCTTACTTGGCTGAACGGATGTCGATGGTCCCCTTCAGCTTCTCCTCGCTGTCGTTCTCGAAGTACATGAGCTTGGACTCCCGCAGGACGAACCAGCGCATCTTCCAGTTGCGCCGGGACAAGGTGGACATGCCTCCGCCTTTCTTGTACAGCCAGCCCGATTTGAGGGAGTCTTGTTTGGCCCGGAACCACATGAAGGTCTCGTCTTTCAGCACACACCAGCGACGACGCCAGGGAATCATCAGACCACCTGGGAGAGATAAGAGGGACCAGGGGAGGGAAAGAAAGAAAGATAGAAAGATAGATAGAAAGAAAGAAAGAGATAGATAGATAGATAGATAGATAGATAGATAGATAGAAAGATAGATAGATAGATAGATAGATAGATAGATAGATAGATAGATAGATAGATAGATGTTGATTTGGTGTTCTTTAACAAAACACTTTAACAGAACAAATTTAAACAAAATGTAAACAAAAGAAAGACTGTATCTGATCAACTGTAGACATAGAGTAAAGTGACCAGAAAAAAGATAACCACCAACAGACATTTCAGAGGCTCAGGACACCACCACGCACGCTGCGTTCGGCGTGTGTACAGATCATCTGCATGCCTGCTGGGCAGTGATTTGGCAAAGCGACTCACTCTTCATGTAGAGGTAACTGTGGAAATAGGGAGGCCCACTGCCATTCAGCAGATTCACTCTCCCATTGGACACCTCCTCATCTGTGTCCACATAGCCGTCGTTGTCCTCATCGCTGTCGATGAACTGAAACGCAAAACAAAGAGTACATTATTAAAAGAAGTTAAAAGAAGTCTCTTATAAGAGCAATTGTGCCCAGTGAAAAGGGGGACTAGTTTAGGTTATGACTTTCAAAAGAGTCAATAGAGGCATTTATATGTTATTTCCATAACCGGCACTCAACACGCACAATAAAAAGGATTTCATATCAAGAATGAACAGGTAAATGTCCTCCCTGTGAATACCACTTAATTCCCCCGACTTCCGTACTTAACTCGGTGCCCTGAAAACGTCTCAACCCCCTTCCGTCTCCTCCTGACAACCTCTCCCTAGTCATCACTTTCTTTTTGAGTCGGGGCCAACCCAGCCCTCAAACGCATATATGCACACACGCAGACAGACAGACAGACACGCACTCTCTCTCACGCG
>OMKK01017048.1:1578-17970 GCA_900302305.1 Polymixia japonica | reverse complement strand
GCGTCTCCTCCATGTCAGTCTGTCCTGCTCTGTTCCTCTGCTCCAGCCCATAGCTGTCTCTATATCATCCCTCTCTCTTTCCTTTCTCTCATCAAATACCTCCCTGACACCCCCCTGTCATAATCCCTCTACCTTGAGTCCGCTCTCTTTCTCTCTTTCCTTCCTCTCTCCCTCTCGGCTCCCCTGCCCTCCCCTCCCTCTCGCTCGGTCTGTCTCGTTGGTTATCCGTCATTGTTCCACTGTGTCTATATGTGCTCCTGTGCCGGACGACGCCTGTGCCAGCCCTCCAGTTGGGCTGCCGAGACACGGAAGGATGAGTCGCGGAACTATCTCCACCATGCGTTTGCTGACACAAAATAAGTATATATTATCACCACACACACACACACACAGAGATGACACACACACACACACACACAGAGATGACAGACAGACAAAGACTTGCGTGCACAGAGATACAGTTCTTGCTCTAATGGTTTGGGATTGTCACATTAGTGTCCCCTGTAGAGCCTCATTCCTGGTGTTAGCAAGGACATTAGCATCGCTCTGACTCACACAGCCTGCAAAACCTTCCTTCAAGGAATCACCCAGTAAACTGATATTAACAAGAACTGACGGTACCTAAAGAAGATATAGCATCATACAAGGAAACACTGTATATAAGTACCATTGCAAAGAAAAACAATTATAGTTGCTTGCAAAATCTTAGCTCTATGATACATTTTTGAAAAAGTATGTAGTATTGTGAAAATCAGTTCAAGTATTCTTGTGTCTGTTTCAAAGCAATATTGTAATTTCCACTGCCGTCTCCTAATTGTCAAACTCCCTTTCTCCTTTTTACAGCCAATAATGGAGGCTTCAGATATTATCTTTGCATTACAATTACACCAATTACAATACACAGACACTGGATTCAGCTTCAATGCAGTCCTGCAGAGCAACCTAAACTACTTTCAGTAGGAGAATGAGAGAGGCACACGAATGGAGAGAGTGTCTATGTGGTGTAAACCAGACTGGGACAGGACTGTCTTTCTGTGGCAACGTATGTCCTTCCTCTCTAATGAACGGGATAATATTCTGCTGGATGTCAGAACTGTGGTTCCCTCATTAACAGGCACAGAGAGGATAATAGGGAGTCGTTGTCTGCTACGATCATAACAGTGATTACATGTGACACCGGTGCAGTCGATGGCCACAAGCCAGAAGGACAAGACCAGATAGAAGGAGAGACACAATACTATTAGGTATATCTGAAGCATCCATTTCTTTGATCCTATCTCCTCTGACTTACATTTCTCTGTGTCTGTCTGTGTGTCTCACTGCTCTCCCCACCTGACCTCTCGCTCAGTCTATCTCAGAAGTCTCTCTCCCGCTCTGTGCCAAGTAGGCTAATAGGTGGTTCGTTCTAGGTTAGCTAGGTAACATGGGTGAGCTACCTCGATGATCAGGGGAAGGAGGAGGGGTAGTTCTGCCATTTCAAAGCTCAGGAGAAGATACCGACTTAACAGAGAAAATGTTGTGTATTATTCAGTCCAGGTAACAGTCATGAAAGAACACCAGTGTTGAATGCTTAGTCCATGCAGACTACTCCTTTAGATGGGCACAGACTGGTTATCTAACTGAGTGAATTGGGCATTGTGAAGAGGGGGATTACAAATTATGAATAAGCGAGTGGCGATGAATACAGTCTAATGAATAGCAGCTTTTGTGTGTCCAACAGACCTCCTTGTTGAGCAGCGGGCAGAGCCGAACCGAACTGCTATGAACCGGCAAAGCCCTGAACACAAGGAGGGTTCTCTAATGAACACACAGAACAAAGGCACATGGATTACATTTATCAACAATGCAAACACAAAACACACGTGGTCATCTGGGTGTTGTAAGGAGTGGGTTTAAGCTCAGAGTTGGATAGCTCTGACAGAGCACTGCTGTTCGGTTTGATCAAAATGCAGAGGTAACCGTTAATAAAACCTTACCCAAAAATATTTGGAGGTAAACCTAATTATTTAATTATCACTATACACAATGTTCTTATTTGGGGCCACAAACTGGTTTAGAGAGACAGCCCTGTAACCCAGCCTGTTTCTAAGGAGCTATAAGAGAGGACATTAGTGTCTAAGGTAGGCCTAGTAAATCTAAATGACTGTACTCAGCTTGCCAACTGACAACCATTTCAGACAAGATTGCACCAAATTGATATGGTACCGAACAGGTAATGTGAGAGTCGACCCATTGACTAGAAAACCTGCACTTACAGCTAATGTGTAGCGGATTAATATATTATGAGGAAAAACTATGGTTTAACTGGGCACGATATCATCAAAATGGATGGGATATGGATGACGTCAGTGTCTTACCAGGAAAGGCTGAATATCCATCTCTTTCATAATTACATTCAAATATCACTATACGCCACTCTACTGTGGTACATACCCAACCCACAGTGTATAACCCCAGACAATCCCTCTCTATAGTGCACACAGGTTAAAGGATGTCTGAGACGGATGCTGTGTAGTGCAGCAGTACAACACATACAGGAAAACACCAGAGTGAATGTTAGCAATAATGGCTAAGAGATAATAGTTAGTCAGTTTAGTCAGTCTGATTGCTGACTAAGAGCTTGGTATGACTGGATGGTGTTCTATTCCAGGACAGGAGAGATGGTCCAGCTCCTAGTCAGATCAATACCCAGAGGTCTATTGTACCAGTCCTTCCACTTCCTCTCCCGTTCAATGACAAGCAGGGGAAGACATCGATGATGCGGCTTTGATTTCTTCTGCCTTTCAGAAGTGAGGGATAGCACACGCTTTTGGTAGTACAACAGTATACACCAGTATGGAAGTAGAGTTATTTTATCCAAGTGTATCAATGGCTAATTGATTTGAGGCTAAGGTTAACATTGCCGGAATTCAACCAACAAAGAGCAACCCGATTTAATTGAAAGAAATTAGCAGCTTTTAGCTGGCACAGCTTCTTCAATTAAAGCACCAGCAATTGAGTTAAGCTTCTCTGTAGCTGAACCCAGACAGTTGAAGGACTGCCACGGGCCAGTGGACCATCCCTATATGTGTGGTCGAAACAAAAATCAAGAATGAAAGGAGAGGGTCAAATGCATTAAGTATACAAATTATTTTACCAGCTTAATGGCAAGAACATGTATTACATTCGTGACAGATGTGCACCTGGTCTAGCAAGCCAAAGCATTATCTAAACATGAAGGAAGAGCGATAAAGCAGGGCCAGTACTTCACTGATGTAGGCTTTCATCAGCCAGAATTGATTGTTCATTCTGTATATTAATACTTTGATTGCCTTTCAGGTTCTTATCTCGGGTGGAGTGTCAAACCTGATGAAGTAGGATTCGGTGTATTTAAACAAACAGGAAAAAAAGGGTGAAGGAGAAGAGTGAATGACACGGTTAGCTTAACAGAGTGAGCGGATGAGTGATTCCATTTAGCCTATCTTTAAAAACAAAACAAACAAATGAATGAGGGGGCAAAATAAAAGATAATTACGCTTAAAGCAAGAGTTCTAGAGGTGGTCTCGTCAGAGGACGACGCATAGCCAAGCTCTCATCAGTCATCAAAGACTATGGGCTCTGTGCTAATGTATTAGCTGGAACAGGAAGTTGTTTTCCTCTATATGGTGCTGTAGGTTACACCCTCAAAGCCCTTGAGCCAGCTATAGAGGGTAGACCAAGACTGATGAGGACCGATTCGGTTTCCTCTATCAAGCTGCCCTCCTGCTTTATAGTACCTTATACTTAAAAAAAACATGGCAAAAGCTTGTAGGGGAGGGAGAACATTGTCTAAAAAGGAAGAGGGACTACTGGGTTATGCAGTCATCATCAGAGGAAGACCCAGTGTGCTTCATCTTTGAGTGTGGGGCTCGTATACTAACTGGAACGCAATGTAGCACTTTCCTCTAAGGGTTGACTCGGGCTATCTGAGCCATCCAGCCTCCTGCAGAGCGTAATGGAGAGAGATGAGCTGTGATTCTACTTCCCAACACAAAATACATAATGGCTAAACAAGGAGAGACGCAGGGGGAATTAAAACGAGAGCGACGGAGGGGAAACTATTTACCAAACATTCACTCATCCTCAAGACCAAATCTACTGTAAATGTAATTGTCCCTCAGGTATCATTGGCTGTGCGATCTATGCTAACATAGATATTGATCATGCAGGCAATATCCTCTATTACCTGGTAGAGAGAGAGCTTTTCTCACAATGTGTTGTGGGATTTTTTTGTGTCAGATCCTTTTAGCCAGCTCTAGAGGCTGGAGAGCGATATGGAGCAATTCCCCACGACTGGGGCTAAAAACAGCATTCCTCACCGTGGTCATTGTACTTCTCTTCTCTTTGCTTAGCAACTGCCCCCCAAATAATATCCCTGCCTGGTCAGTACAGTCACCGAGGATAAAGGACAGGGTGACCGATGGCACATTAATCCTCACGTTTCAGTTGCACACAGGAGAAGGCTGGGTATTGACTTTGCCGTGGTCACAGAGGATGGCTCAGGACACTGATAGGGTCCCTGCTACATGTTAATGGTGTCCCTCAAATACTGAGCAGGAGGCAGGACACAGGCTAGCAGAACAAGACCAGCAGGATCTTGAGTGTGCATTATCATTCTCTGCTTACAGTGTGATAATCTTCGTGGCTATAAATGGAAAACTGTAAGCTTACAGAGGGTATGAATAAGGATTTTTTTTTTCTTTGGTTGGATAGAAGCAAAGAGGCATTCTGGGTGATATGATTAAACCATTAAAGAACGTGTGAATCTAGGGCAAGTCAATCACCACCGGAGATGCAGATTGATTCACACAACTAAAAAAAAAAAAAAGTAAGCTTCCAAAATCATCCACATTCAATGGTTCTGGTACAGAAGGTCTATACAAAGAGTAGTTACAAGAGGAATGTGTACAAGCACATTTTTGAGGTCACCCCTGCAGTTCCTACTGTATGTCTGAAATAGCATTTAGGAACCCAAGTTAGCAACTGGAGACAGGTGATGGAAATGCCCATTGTACAGTATGTGCTGCTGGACTGGTGAAAACCGAGGTTGTTAACAAACATTATAATTTCCAAATGTATCTGCGAGTTAGTTTTACCATCACCTGTGAGCAGCTGTCTTTACTCCAATGCTTATTAGCGATGTTCTTAATTTCCAAAGTAACAAACAAGGTGCTCATTGAAACTCTTAATACAGAACAAGTCTAATCAATTTTTAGAGTTAGCTTAATGGACTACTTAATTTTAGCACCAGAGCAAATGTCTTTCCTCATCAGATTTTGGTTAACCTATGGAATCTATCAGCTGTGGGTTCAGGTGAGGTTAAGATGAATGTCCCATCACTGGGGGGGACGAAACCTGCTAATATATTACAACCTGACAACTATCTTATTACTAGCAGCAAGGTCACACCACATACAGACCATTTTCCTTGATCGCTAATGTGCAGATCAGCACTTATCCTGGAAGAGGATACAAGAACAGGGACAGGAAAGATGTCTCATTCAACATGCAATGAGTTAGCTAGACAGAGAGATACAGAGAGAAAGCCATTAGGTTCAGAGTCATTGAACGCCACATGGTGCTGTCATTATATCATACTCATCACCACCTCTGTTGCTGGAGACAAAACAAGTGGCTGTGTCTTTCTGTGGCTGTGGTTCAGTTCTACTTGTTTCCTACAGTTGAGAATTGGCAGTTTGATGCCTTTGCCACTCAAAATGGGTCCAACCTTACATTGCTGTATTTAAACCAACCTGTGTGACACTGAACCCGACTAAATCCGTCTAAAGCAAAGCTGAGGAATTCTACAGAACTGGCTCAGGGTGCACAGAGCAAAAGAGATAGACAGAAAGAGACAGGAGAGAGAGAGAGAGAATGGAGCCCCTGCTTAAGTGTGTATGGATGAGTGCAGAGTGCAGATACCTGCTCTAATACATTTCACTCATGCATTTTGCACGGTGAAGTGCATTTGTTAATGCCAAGTAAAGATAGAAAGCCAGTTTAACAGGTTTACATGGCTGAAAATGGGCCCTTCAGATCTCACCATTGTCTCAGAATAGAACCGGTACCACTTCCTGGAGAGACCCAGGGTGAAAAACAGTTTGATAGTATAGTTTTAGATTGAGTTTACTTGCTGGAATTGCTCACTGTTTTACATCTCAAAGAGCCTGCCTAACTTGTGCAATGAGGCGGACACAAGGCAAAATAGAAAGGGGTTTTTAGTCTTAAAATGTTTTGGTGATATCATGGCTACCTGTGCTGACACGTGATTAGGCTTAACGAGGATGGCACTTAAAGATTTTGCAGTGAGACTATTATGGCTATCATCATCACACCATCCCATTAGCTCCTATTCAAGGTACAGAACATTTTTGCATGAGCCTAGACTGAAAATGATCTGCGCTGGGACAAACTATGTCATGAACATATAGGCTAAATCTGTAGCAAGACTATATCCAAAATGAACGGGAAAATGCCACATAATGGAACTAGTCCCAATCTTTCTGATGTTCCTGGAATATAACTAGGACTGAATTTCTAAAGGCTGGCTGACGGGTATGTTGCAGTCATTTATTACAAGTGCATCTAACTCAAGGTTAGGGTAGCTCCATTAAAGCTGAGTGGGTAGGCTATGCTTTTTACAAAATTAATATCCCAACAAACCAACCATTCTGGGAGTCCTAAAACTAATCTATGTGCTGGTTGGTTGAGCAACCACAAATTACAGGCCCTGATTTCCATACAGTGGCAACGTATCTTATCAGCATTAGCCTCAGAGGGACACAAAGTAATTGGTGATATTTATACATTGCTCTTTCCAATGATGGATGCTTAATTAAACTTTGAAATGAGGGACTGAGAGGGTTGAAGCCACAAAGGAAGATGGCTGAGAGGATCAAAGTCATTCCAGTCTACTGTGAAGGGATTAGGAAAATATAGTGGAAGCATGGAGATGATCAAGCATCCAAGCCTCCAGCGAGGAAAATCCTTGCTGGCTGGAACCGCAATCTCGGCTAGAGAAACCACCCTGCTCTGCTGCTGTGCTTGCTGACTGACACTGACATGTGTGAGGGAGGTTATGTGATATGATGGTAATCCCAGTGAAATCCACAAACCCAATCCTACACTCCTGTGAACCACGTAGAGAAATATATAGACAAGGAGGTTCACGAATTTGCAAGAAAGCCGCAGCCCATTCTGAACGCTTAAAATAGACGTTGTATAGTTATTACATATCAGCGGTGAATAGCTCTACTCGACCAAGTGTTTTTTGTCTAGGATTATTGTTTGCATGAGAAGAGTGGTATGGATTTATGTTTCCATCCTTATGTTTGCAGTACATACATTCACAGTGAGAAAGTTAACCCACGGTGGCAGTAGGTTGACATCGTGGACTAGAAAGTAATAAATCCTATAGGAACGGTGGCAGTGGGGGTTAAGGCTATATTGGTGGGTTTCAACATCTCAACATGATGACATCACGCTGCTGCTCCACCAGTCGCGGCAGTAGGCAGCAGCGCTCTCAGGTTACCTATACCAACTCTGGAAACAAGCCCTCATCAGACGACAGCCCACTGCTCCACTGCATCACTCTGCAGCACAACTCATGTGGAGCAGAGAGGGTGTCTTTGCGGCCCCAGACACAGGAAAACAACCTATAGCTCCGCAGCTGAAGCGCTAAACGGGCTGACTCCCCCTTCTAGTATTGTGGACTGTTCCAAAAATAACTTGCAATCTCCGCGACGATATCGCCTATTCAAATCATCTGTCAGATCTAACAGATCTGGCAGATGAAACATAAAGCATGCCTGGTCACAGGGAGAGCATATGACGGATTCATGCCCCCCGTCATTAAAATGATAAACCCATGCACCTGTTTCTAACTGAAGGCTCGGCAATTTAAATTTCAACCTAATGTTGTAACTGTGGAGGTATCCTAGTGCAAACCATGATTGTGGCCTATGATAGTGGGACTACACAGACTGTCCAGAGCCTCTACGGTGAATCCCTGGATGACATCATAAAGTTAATGTATCAAAAAGGCTTGACCGACCAGTCTTTGATCTCCCACATGACGCGGGTTCGATCGGAAACATTATAACATAACGAGAAAACAACAACAACACCGCGATAGTCTGCTGGAGGGTTTAGGGGCTGCGGGGCAATATTTTTTTTAGTCAATTCGATATTTTCAAGGGGGCCTCATGAAGACAAAAGGAGGGTCGGTGCATCATCGTAACGGTCTTATCTCGTCTCGTCTTTTCCATCAGATCCACCTGTCCCGTCTCTCTCTCTCTCTCGCATCCGACCTCCTCCGTTTTTACACCGCGGATCGACGGGTTCCGCAGGAGACTCACCCAGGACACCGGACGTGTGCGGCGGGGCGGCGCCGGGCTCTGCCTTGTCTCCCTCTCCTTGAGACCGGTGTCTGTGCCGCGACGCGTCGCTTCCGTCGCTGGAGATACTGGAGATACTGGAGATACTGGCGGCTCCGGCCGCTGCCCCCGGGTCGGGCATGCTCTCCTTCAGCGAGGGAGGACGGAAGATATTCTCCGGTAAATCGTGGAGTAGTTTCGCATCTCAGGGGGGCAAAGCATGGATCTCGTCCGGTCCCGATATTTGTTTAAATGAAGTGTGAAAGTGAAGTGAAGGTTGTTGTTTTTGAAGCAGGGATGCGCGAGTGGATTGATAGAGCTCCGTTGGATCTGACTATAGAGGAGGGACAAAGAGAGAGAGAGAGAGAGAGAGAGAGAGAGAGAGAGAGAGAGGGGGGACTGGTCGACACACACATACATCACACACGCGGACGCACAATCTCCCAGACGACGCGCACACGCATGCACGCACGCACGCACGCACGCACGTCGCCTACATGCGCGCACCCTGCATGCCTGTACTGAAGAGGCTCCTGTCGTCTCGATCTGACAGTGAAATGTTCTGTCGCCCTACGATGACCTCTGCCAGCAGCCAGAGTTCAAATTGTTTCCAGAAATAGAAGTCGCTAAGCTACATTAAGCGCAACACACAGCCCAACAGCATTCACAGTTTACACGGAAAATAGGCTACTCCAGTTAGACGTTTTGTGGGCTATTTCACTCAGCACATGGCATCATGCTTATTGTTGCTATTTTTGAGGTTACAAAATATTAAAATGTAAAATTGTTGTTTTCGTAGCTTTTATATTTCTACTTTTATCATCAAATAAATATTTATGTACAAACCTTAATGTAAAATGTGAGAGGTATCCTTTCAGCAGCGGAATAAAAAGCTCTGTGAGGCAGGTTTCTGTGGTCCAGCAGATAACTCCTCTGTGACTGTAAGAATGCACTGTCCTGTCCTGGAAGATTAAGTAGATTATGATTTATTTATTAATGCAGAAAATATCTTCATAGATTAATTTTTTAGTGAGACTCAGGTTCAGGGACAATCTGTCTTCTCTTTGGTCCCCGAGATGTCTACTGAATAACTCTTTAGAAGAGTTTAAAGCAATGTTGTATGCTTTTTTAATATGATACTCGTGTAATTGTATTAAATTAATTAATTAATTTTATCATATACATGTTGTGACCTGGTGTAGAGCTGAATTCTATCAATAACACCACATGACCGGACTTTAAACAATTCCTATACACGGCCAATCATGCTTTTCTGCTCACAGACCCTGTACAAATAGACCTATGGGCAAACAACAGGGTGTGCTTTACAGAAGTGAAGTACGGTACACCTTTCAAAACAAACTCACATCCTTCAAAACAAACACTGATGATATTCTAGTAAAGACACAGATATGACATTCAGGCTTGTCAGATGATTCCAATGCAACTTGTAAATGAGTTACAACCAGGGAAGGATGCGTGTGTGTGTGTGCATGTTTGTGTGTGTGTGTGTGTGTGTGTCTGTCCGTCTGTGCATGTAAGATAGTGGTGGTGAAGGGGGTTTCAGCAATTTGTTCTAACAATGGCATCACCTTTCATCAGACCCATGGCTACAACAATACAGAATGATCAAGTCTTTCCATTTGGTCATGCGGACACAGATGTTTCTCTGGTGGTGGTGAATAATGACAGCTGTGAGATGGCAACTGCCATGCTTTGTACACACAGTGAGGGCTCTATAAATTATTAAGATCTCAGGTTAAAGATTTCGCCCCTGGCCTCAGGCCCTGCCTCTTCAGTGTGTACACAATGTATTCTCCCTCCCCGCCCATCCTGGATACCATCTCTCACTATGCAGCCAAGCAGGCAGGCTGGCAGGCAAGCAGCCCTCCCCCTCGGCATGGCTCAGAGCTCAGAAGCACCTAGTCCACGAACATAAATTCTGCTTACTCACCACCCTCTCAGCTGACAGCTGCAAAGATCTGCAGTGGGACACACACCACAGTGCACATGTAGTCTAGCTGTGTGTTTATACTTCGGGATATGCAGTATTTAGAATGTGAGCAACCAGATCACAATACCAATTTTAATGTTTAGAAAAATACATGACACAGCCACTGCCATCAGCCACATTGTAAGTGATATAGACAGGCAATTATCAAAAACAGCAGCAAGACTATTGTGTAATTTCGTTTTTTCATAATTCATAACATCCCATTGTTTTATCCAGACTGAATTTCTCCACATGTCTCCATATTGGCAGAGTATAATATAGAGCCCATCTCTGTTGCCTCAAATAGATGCCCATGTTTTATGATCTGTATCACTATTCTGGCAACCATAGTCTTAAACATAGAGATAGTCCATACTATTAAGTCAATTTAATAATTTGTCTGAATTACTAAAGGGATACAAGGTTGCACAAAACTGTGCATGTCTTTTTTTAACTTAAGGTATATCCAATAAATAAATAAATAGATAAACAAGTAAATAAATAGGCTAAACAAATATATATATAGGCAGACAGACAGACAGAGTGAAATAGATAGATCATCTATGGTTTGTTGTTAGATTACAAATTCAATCATGAAATTTTACTTGCCGGGCTATAGAAAATCATGACGATTAAACGAAAACCTCATACGCTTTGGGTAAATGCCTGCGTGATTCAACGTTTTACTGTCTCTCAATCTACATAGGAACAGTAAAATGTATTATCACAGATACATTAAGTGCTATTATACAAAAGACAGTGTTATTCCCGGGTAATCATACATCTTCATTTTACATTGAAAGATATCGCCGGAACCTGCGCTGGCAGGGCAACAGGGGCTACACGGACTGAGTTTAACGGCGCAAAATAGGAGGAGCTTACAATAGATTGGCAGGTCTTGAACCAGTTAGAATACAGAAATTCTATCATTGTGGAATGCCCGACCAATCAAAATCACCAGGAGATCAACAAACATTCGTGGTAAATGTAAACGAATGAGCAGATGAAGCTGCATGGGTCGATGTTGCAGCACAGTCTCTATTAACATTCAAAACTAAGTAGCACAACTAAGAAGTCAGTACCTTCCAGAGAAATGTGAAGTTGCTGCAATTATCACAATGATTTTCTCAATAATAGTGCACGTTTTGTGATGTCAATCCCTGAAGTCAGTGTTAGTAACATGAAACACTTAAATTAGTGGCTTACTGCACAATGGTGCCATCTATGTCAGCTTGGATATGGAGACATACTATCCAAACCCTTAAAACAAGGTTTGTTGCTTAATTTGTAGTTTGATCTATTGTTTACTTGCCATGTTCTGTATTATTCAGATGCTAGCCTACATGTCCTTTCCCATAGTTGATATAACAGGTTTTACTATGTGATGTGATGTGATGTGATGTAAATGTAGTGAAAATTGAATCTTAGGAGTGAAAACATGCTTTAATAATTTCCTGACAGAAATGATAATGCACCCATATATTCAAACAGCATGTTATTTACACATTATGTGTATCGTTCTTTAATATGTAGTGTAATCTTGATATTTCTAGGATTAAAGTGTAAGGATATAAGTGTAACTTATATGTATGTTAACCCTTTCCATCTCCAGCAGACTAGCCCCAGTGAAGAGAAGCCTATGCACCTGCAATGGCGCTCCAGGGGCTATGTGTGACGCTGAGACAATCTTTGCATTGTCATCAGGCCACGGCAGGTGTGGGGTGGCTGTGGTACGAGTCAGTGGTCCTGCCTCCTCTACAGCCCTGAGGTCTATGGCTGGGATCAGACACGATCTCCCCCCACCCCGCAAAGCCTTGCTGCGCAGCATCACAGAGCCGTACTCCAAAGAAGTGTTGGACCGTGGGCTCATTATCTGGTTCCCAGGTGTGGTGTGGGGTGATGCACGATTTGTCTCAATTTAACAAGAGGGATGGTGGCGACATTTTCCTTCACCTTTTACAAAATCTGGGGTTAAGAAGGTGGATGTAATTTTGTGCTAACATGGGGGATGCTTCCCTTTCCTGCCCCCATGAAAGTTTAATCAAGAGCTCACAATATGATAGAGTATGGTGCATTATAACAATAGTTTTCTCTAAATTTTGTCTTGAATATCAACACAATTTGTCTTGTATTACTCTGTTTAGTACAAAATATATCAAGAAACACAATCTACATCAAACATGCCCATAAAACTATAACATTATTAAGAATGCAGTCTGTTAGTATGTCAAGTTGATCTGTCAAACTTTATGAATGTTTGTTCTATCTTCCACCTCCACTATCCTAGACAATCTGTCACACTTTGCTCCCCATATAAATATGGATGTTTACATAGACAGGGAATGTTCTGACCATTGCTGTTTTTGTTCTGCTTGCATCTCCAGGTCCACACAGTTTCACAGGAGAGGACAGTGCAGAGTTCCATGTCCATGGTGGTCCTGCAGTCATTACTGCTGTCTTACAGGCCCTAGGTAGCGTCCAGATGCTATATACAGTATAACGTAATACACAATTAAATATGATACAGTGTGATCTGATACATTTCTATATGATACATAATAATATGATTTATCATCAGTTTGGTGAGGAGTTTTTTTTCTGGCAAAGCCATGTTGCATAATGATGGCAATAGCAACACACCATATTCTATTACACCATATTCTTTGTCTGCAACTTCAGAAAGACTTTGCCTTGTGTATCATCTGCTTCGTCATCAAGGCTGGGGATTACAGAATGAGTGGTGGGGGGGGTGTTTGACCCCTGATCCTTGATCCTTGATCCTTGAGATACATAAAGACTGTGAGAATAATGTGCCCTTTTAGTACACAGTCAATTCACATGACTATATATACATCAAGTGACTTAATACAATCAGTCCTCATTAGCATTCTTGTACTTAGACCCTCTGTGTGTTGCATTGGCAAGTATGTTTTTTCCTACTGTTACCATTCTATACTTGTAATGCATTGCTTACATTAGGCTGCTAGAGGGCAGTATTGTATAAATCAGGGAGGTTGTTGAAGGTTTCACAAGTAGTAGTTGTTGGCGAGGTCAGCACTTCTCAGGGGTTGTTAAATTAAAAACAGTAGCAACAGCTACAGTACAGTACTGCATGATATTACTGGATAACTCTGTTTTTAGCAAAATATTAAATATGATGGTAGCTTTACTGGCTAAGTGGCAGCTGGTAAAACTAGGTAAAGCTAATATCAGACCAGACACAGACCAGTGTGCAAAATGGTTTTGTGCTTCGTATTTTCTCCTCGTAGTTGGTTTTGACAATCGTAACCATTGAAAATTAAAACATAACCTCTTTATCCTGCACAGCGGTGTCTGTTTTCGTCATTCAAAGTGAACCCGGAGCGACCTATTGACCTTGCATTTAACCCTCCTGAGTTTGTTTCTGTGTGTGAGTGAGCATGAGCGTGATACGTGTGTGCGTACATGTGATGTGTATCCACCATGTGCGTTTGTTCATATTTTTACAGCGTGTGTGTGTGTGTGTTTCTCAGGAAGCCTGCCTGGCATGAGGCCAGCTGATGCTGGAGAGTTCACGCAGAGGGCCTTCTTTGCAGGGAAACTGGGCTTAACAGAGGTAAGGAAGAACACAAAACACAGATATCACCAAAGACACACATTTGCAAGCACACATACACTCACCTAAGATTCATAACTTTATGCTTTTCATTACCTGTTTGCAAACTTGTATGAATATGTTATAGCACTGTTTTCTATTCATAGCACTTTTCTTTAGGGAAGTGAATATTCCACTAACCTTGAATAGTGCTTTTCTCTAAGTAGCGAGGTAGATCGAGTAGATGAGACACAGGAGAGACAGCAGTGATTGGATTCAGTCCCAGTCCTATTGGGACACTCTTGCAGCAACTTTTAGTGTATATGTTTAGTAAATATGATGCAAGGCAGGTGTCTATTGCAAGGATTCTTCTACTAATCTATCGTAATGTAACACAGGTGGAAGGCCTGGGCGATCTGATCCACGCTGAGACAGAGGCCCAACGAAGGCAGGCTCTCAGGCAGATGTCTGGAGAGTTAGGACGCCTGTACCAGGATTGGAGCCACAAGCTGAAACGGGTAGGTAGCCCTGTAGCAGAGAGTGGAATGGTAGGGTAGCCTTAATGTGTAGACAGCTTCGTAGGTAGTACAGTACCTCATAGAGTCCCAGATAGACGGGTAGCGGTACGGGTAGAAACAGACTAAAACGACTAAGTACAGAACAGTAACTCGGGGCAGCGCCTGTAGCACCGATGTCGTGTGTGGCCGCAGTATCCTAATAGTTTGACAATGGAGCTTACGACTGGGAAGTTGTTGGGAAGTTGTTAAAATCTCGATTAGCGCTGCAGCTTGATGGATTCTGGCCAGTCCCTTACTCTACTAAGGAACACTTTGTGAATTACAGACCAATGTTGTGTGTAATTTTGCTCTGCCTTGGCACCCGACCTGAGCCTAAGCTACAGGAGTTTTCCCTGGAGACACTTTGTCCAGTCGTCCATCTCTATTTTTGACGGGGATTTCTACGAAGACGTTGTTTTGGAAAGACTCCTTATGTACTGGGCTATAGGTGAAACACCTCGCTAATTTGACACCCAAACAATGTGCCATTTTTCTCTGTATAATTAGCTCTGCTGTTGATGGATTAAGTTATGGAAATTTGAGGCTTCCTGTTTTTGTGGCTATAGTACCATTGTGTCTGGGAGCATATCTATGTTCCCAGGGTCCTATGTTCCCAGGGCGAATTTCCCAAATGCAGGATGGCAGGGGAATACTCATTAATATTCATAAAAGAAGCGCTACCTGATTGGCCGATACAACGTTCCGGCTCTGTCACGTTACTGATAAAGGCTTTAAAAACCATGGCAACCCCAAACACTACGCAGATATCACTGCTCGTTTAAAAATTAATTACTGTTCTGGTCCCAACTGCTCACAAATTAGGTGGCGCTGATTGGGCCACGCAGCATTTCGCGGCATATCGCAGCATCACACGCGGGCCTCTAATCTACCCAAATGCCTCTGGACGGCACGCCCTATCGGCCAATCAGAGAGCTTCTTTTATGAATATTAATGAGTCTTCCCCTGCCACCCTGCATTTGGGAAATTTTAATTGTAAATAAAAACCTTTCTGCAGATCAATACCAGGACAGTATTGATTGTATTCTGAAACATAAACTAAAAACTCTCAGATGTCTTAGACTAGTAGTATTGACATAGGATCAAATTAATGAATTAATTGTAATTAATCTTATTATTAATTATAATTGTAATGATGATTATTATGTTGTGACTGTGGTGGTTGAATACACCAGGACAATGACCCTAGTTGAACGCTCCAACTACTCTACCTGGAAATGTGAATACAGACCAGTGTTGTTTGTTATTGTGCACTACCTTGGCATCAGACCTGAGCCGACACTGCAACAATTTCTCCCGACGAAACCTTTTCCAGTTCAGCTGTTCATTTGTAACGTCCTGGGGAAGGTTGCTAACGGTTATTCAAAGCCCCGTCACTATTTTTGACTTTCTACGAACAAGGTGTTTAGGAAAAACACCCTCTGTACTATAATGCGCTGTAGTTCCACCCTCTTTAATTTGACACCCAAACAATGCCATTTTCTCTGAATAGTTGGCCCTGTATTGTTGTGGACGGATAGATGGTGTGTGCCAGCATTTTCGGAACTCAGAGAGATGACACACATCTTAAATTCGTAATTTCTGAGAAAAAAAGTTGGAGATCAGTGACCCTGCTGTTGATCACAATTCCATACTGGATACAATACAAGCTCTTGGTCATGCTTTTGTGGGTAATTCAGATGTATTGTGAATACTGACCAATACTGTGGTTCTGCATTATCATCACATCAGAACTGAGCTAATACTCCTGTTTGAGAACGGCTCGTTTTGCACTGTACTGTTGTTAAGCCCAGACGATGCTCATGCATTGCAGGGTGCCTTAGTGGTTGGGGAGACCGGCCAGACAAGAGGGGAGGT
>OMKK01017038.1:4226-15743 GCA_900302305.1 Polymixia japonica | reverse complement strand
CCCCACACCCCCAATCACATCCCCTTTCAGCAGCGAAAGCTGGAAACCTGCTGTGATCGCAACCACAAGGGTTATTCCAGGTTGAAAGGAGACAACAAGACAAGCCCTGGATTTGTGCAACTCTGTTTTTCACAGCGGCACGGCGGCGTACATTTTGCTGTTCCAACACACAGACCACAAAGGTTCATAGTATGTCACAACTGGCAACTGTTTTATATGCCCGGGACAAAATACTGTATAAGTTGCTTATTGGATAAGTTGCTGCAGTCTGGAGTGTGTGCTGGGGAGGTAACGTGCATGCTAGCTCAGTCAACCCCACATAAAAAAAAGAGAAGTACAGTTCGTGGATCATCTGAACAATGCTGTGAACAATTCTACTGTTATTGCAGCAAAAAGCCACTATAGGCCTGGAACCAGACCAACAATTGGCCCGTCGAAACAGCAAATTTAGTATCTGTGCAGCTGAAAACGCAGCCTCCATTTGCATGACAAATGTCCCATTTGTACAGGGGTGCGAGGGCCGGCTGAGGCTGCAATAGTGGCAGGCTGCAGGGGACACGAGCTGGGAGGGCCACTGTCACACTGCCATCGCCAGCACACTATGGCACAGAGCGCAGTGTACAATGGTGAAGGCACAACTGTCTAAGCCACACAGGGAGCCCTTGAGGAGCACACATAAGACATAGGATGCATCTGTGCCAAATGATATGACAAGGTACAATAAAAACAGTGTGAACCGGGAACAGGAACAAAGGTATCACACAGTGATGAGACCTGATCTAGCACGCTTTTAATAAACCAGGAGGGGAATATGACCGGTTTAGTTGACACAATTTAGCATTTATTTCTTATGGGAATTTTGAGATATAAAATGTTATCTGTGCAGCCATGCCAGTTGGCACAGTGTAACATGAATGACTGACAAGAGAAACCTACTTCTGGTCTCAGGAAAGTCCCAAAACGAGTCATTCATCGAAAATATCAGTGTATTATTCATAATAAGACATCCTGGCTGACGCAACACAGTTCCTGTGGAGGAGGGTTGACAATTCACTAAATTAGAAGCTCAGGTAAAGGTAAACATTGCTTGGCTCTGGCTATTTGGGGCTTACTACCTGGTCGTGTCCTGCACAGCCTGTGAATGTGTGTATGCGTGTCCTGCTTGTTATGCAATGTACCAGCCTCACTTTGGACTTCTTGGAAAACACATTGAGGAAAAAAGGTTGAGCTCTTTTCATTAAGGTTGTTTTCAAGCAAATGACAACCCCCTACGAATGTTATTGATTATCTTACGAAATACAGTTCGGTGAAGAACAACACTTCAGCACAGTATAATGCCTGTTGCTTCGCAGTGATATAAGGGTCAAAGTGTGAAAACATTTATGCACGCAGCAAGTTTTACAAATATGCAAGGTTAAAATCCCACCACATCAGTGGAAATGCACCCAAGGGTTTTTACACATATCCAGTTGCTTAGACAGAAGCGGCAGCTGACAGCCTACTTACTCTGGCTTGGACTTTTTTGCTTGGAGACTCGTATTTTAATAGCTCTATTGCCCTGTTCCTTGAACTGTTAGCACCACCTAAATGTTCGCAGCAAATCCTATATTTAGCTTTTCGTTTTTGAATGTCTACCTATGTGTTGGGGTGTAACAATAATCCTTAGCAGAGGAAACGTTGCAATGTTTCAATTTTCCGACGTGCTCCCACAGAAAACAAATCTGCACGTAATAAACGTAGAAAACTTACAGCCACTGACAGCTGCATTATTTCACGTCATGTTCCTGGCTATATCCAACACACTACACTAACTACACAAAATGACACTGCAGCGAATACGTGCAAAATCATGGTTTTTATTCTTTACCTTAATATGCATGAAATATGCATTAACTCGTGCATACTTTATGAAAAGAGTTGCAATGTCTTCGGATATCTTGTGACTGTGAAAGGCATACTAGCTTCAACATCCCTGGTCGTACACTGCAAATAACGTCAATATGAGTGAGTACACACAGCATCGTCTTACCAGGAACTCTGCAAAGGGGAAGATCTTAAACAGGAAATGCAACTGACCCTTCTAAAACATCTAACTTTAAAATGCATTGCTCGTATTCAACCTGCAGCAATGCACGTTGCAAAACGTGCAGCAGTGATTGCATATCAGTAGTTTTGCACAGATCGCTTTCATATTCTTACCTCCCTTTGGCTGAGACATTTCCCCTTTGCTTTGATGGGGGGGAGGGGAAGCACAAAAGACTTTGCCTTCTTTCTCACTCCCTCCCTCCATCGCCCTCGCACTGGAGCTTCAGCGGCTTGCTTTGCAACAAAGATGCAAAATACAAGCCTCGATCTTCATGCACTTGGAGCCTTTTTGCGTCCGATTCGTGTGTATCCGTGCAAAGAGCAATTATACAATTGCACACTTTGCAAAACTGTCAGAAAAGAGATAATTTTGCAATTGCACTGCAAGGAATTCTCCGCAGCACTTACATTATGGGCCAAGGCTGGCAGCTGAAAGCTCCTAACTTGGATCAGTGTGAGCCCCTGCGAGCGAACGTTCTTCCTGTTTGGAGCGCAAGGACCACTGGGAACTGTAGTCGTCAGAGCGCACCATTACCAAGTCAATTTACATCTCGGAAATTGGTATTGATTGAATTGTCCATATATTTGCAAAGAGATGTAAAGTGTATTTTTAAAGGTACTACCTATGCTTTATTTTCATTTAAAAAAAAATCTACATATAGTTGGTTGCCTTGACTACTTGCAAATAGTTCCAAAAAGATAAAAATAATATTTAGGGTTGATAATAAGGACAACACTTCAGATGTATCCCTTCAGTAAAAATCTTTATTATCAGGTAAGAATGATAACTGCAACAACAATTAATCTAGCCAATTGGTTTCATTACAATAAGGTATTCTGACAACTACTCCGGTCTGAAGGCTTGTGGTGGCACGGTAAGTATACACTTGAATATAATGACTAAAAACAAACTAGAACTGTGAGCCTGACTGTTAGAGCACCAGAAGTTGTTCACAGGATGAAAATGAATGACAAGTGTGACTGCTTAACTGCGAATAGGATATAATAGCACCAACATCAAATTCAAAGTATAGAAAAATGTTTTAGAAGCAAGACCTTTTGCTTACAGTAAAAGACATATTGATCTTATTATTTAATTCAGTATGGTGTACCAAATGCCAGCATTAATTTATTGTCTCATAAGTCACGATATCAAGGTATCATGTCATATCATGTATTATGGCTTAGCTAAAACCGTTAAAAACAACAGTTGTATGAGACAAGACAGATCCAAACATCACACACACAAGGGGAATTCAGAACTAGGCCCCTGTAATGCGATATGAGTGAGATGTTGCTTCCAGAGGAGGGCAGTATGTGTATGGCGAGGTAAGGTGGCTATGTCACTCTGAAGACGGAGATGAGGGGTTAGATTCAGTTCTTGCTAGTTATGAGGGTTTGGTACAGGGGCTTGACCACAATATGAAGGTAGAGGGAGCTGTCAGTGAGGTATTCAGACGTCCGGCGATACAGGTCGGCTTCTGCTAGAAAATCCCCGTTTTCTTCCGTGCTCTGATGGAAGTTGTAGACGTGCTTCACCATCACCTTGCCCTGCTGCTGGGCCATCACCAGCACCGTCTTCTGGAAGTTTACCCCGGCAAAATCCGCGCTGGAGGTGGCGGGTGTGATGATGATGCGAGGTCGCCCTCCCTCCACGCGTGTGGGCTGCATGGCACCTGTTTCCGTGTACATGGACCTCATGCTGAGAGGTAGCCAGCGCGGGGAGAACAGGGCGTTCCAAGTCACCCTCTTGCTGGCGTCATGCCCGCTGGGGCCCAACTGAGTCTGGAAGCTGGTGCTGCGGTCATCACGGGTAGGGTTGTTGATGACCCAGGGAGACCCCCAGACCGGGGACAGGTAGTTCCTGGGCACAAAGAGACTGCAGTTCACATCGAAGTACTTGGCCATGTGCAGCGGTGAGGCGGAGTGGAACTGGTAGGACATATAGAGCAGGTCACGCACCGACTCCTGGTACCGGGCCAGGATGGGGGACTGGGTCTGCAGGCGGAAGAGCTCCCGCGGGGGCATCATGGCGTAGCGTACAGCCCTCAAGGCATTCTCGGCGGTCAGACCATCTGGCTCGTTCTGGATGATCCAGGCCTCCAGTGCTGCAAAGAGCTCCATTTCACTCTGCAGGATGAGGTCGGAGCGCTGGAGCAAGGACATGAGCAGCTGGCTGCTGATGGTCGTCCACTCTCCACTCTGTAGGACCGAGGACAGGTTCCAAGCCAGATACTGGAGACATCTGTCCCTCAAGGCCACGTCTCCGGCCTGCAGGGCATACTCATACCAGCCCACCACATGGCCCGAGGGAGAGTCCCGGGCCAGGTTCTGGGTCATGTACTGAGTGATCCCCTGCTGGAGCCCCAACACACGGTACTTAGTAGCCAGTTTGTGTAAAGGGGTGGCCTGGTCCAGACGCAGGGACATTTCCCCACAGTATAGATACCTGCACAGAGAGAACATATGGTGAAGAGTTGAAATAGGAACATTTACAGCAAAAGAGTTGATTTGTAAAAGAGTCTACTGGCAGCTGTAGTAGGTTGGTATGTAGGGTTACTGGGTTACTAATGTAGTTACTGTACAGGATGAGGTATGTACCTTCTAACTTCCTTCCTGTAAAATGACCTAAAAGTCCAGTTCTCAAGCAAATTATGTTGTTTCGTAGGTGACCCACAAAACCCCCCCACTACTTTATAGCTACTATATGTAGTTTTATGCTTTTAACGGATTATAATTACATTTCTGGTGATTGCATGGTGTGATGGCCATGGGAGAATGAAGAAATCGCAGTTTAGATCAGTTTCCTAGAAGCCTTGTATTCACTATGCAATTTCGTCTGCCATCGGGTTGGATTTCGTGGGAAATGTGACATCTCGCTTTATGGCAATTTTACTTGACCTCCTCTGTGAACATGTTGGCATTTCGACAGACACCACACGACGACAGACAGCAGCAGTCTAACCGCACTCAGTCATGAATGTAAACAATCACAGTTGCGACAGTTAAAAAATACCACTAGCAAACTCCAGAGGCCGCTATAAGTTACTTATAGTAGCTTTAATATTGATGTTTTTGTTTTTTAAGCGAAGGCTGGCATTTATCAAGTATCTCTGAACCAAAACTCAACACCTAACAAAACGGTTAGCAGGGCAAATCTATACATGGTGGCATACCAAGGGAAGGCCTAGTATACAGTACAATCAAGAGCCTTTCCTCAACCTCATTCACTAGCAAGAGCCAGTGCCACAGATGTTGATTAACGTGCTACCTCAGTAGCATTTCAGACAAAAAGGTTTTTGCTTCTTATTGACGATTGATTGATTGATTGATGATTGATTGATGATGATTTTCAACCTAGGCAGCCAGATTCCCTATTACTACCCAGGAGTTCATTGATATGTTCATTTGTTTAGTAGTCAGTGCCAAGATCATCATTGATTGGCAGCCCTTCAGGTGTAAGGCTGCAATGGCACACTTCATCCCAGTAGAGGGCAAGCTAAAATAATTAAATCTGACAAAGCTTAGGCTTGATATGAATCCTAAGGACATGTGACATTTCCCCCTCCTTCTGCTATCTCTAAATACCACCTTGAGAGATGATTCCCTTCTTTGTCGTGGTTCCCCTGTCTCACCTAATAAATTTGTCAAAGACAGCGGCGCAGTCGGAGCTCTCTTTGAGGACCAGGGTGCTGCCATTGCGGCTAAGTAGCAGCTCTTCAAAGGCGGGGCTCTGCAGGCAGAGCACCAGGGAGTGGGCCTGGATCACCTTCACCTCGTCCGCGTTGGGCGTTTCTACCCTCAGGGCCACGTCACTGCTGTTTCCCTGGACGAGCAGGGCCTCCAGACGCTGCACCAGGGTCAGCGAGTGGCTGATGGCGTCCCCTCCGCCGCCGCCGCCATCTCCGTCCTGGGTTCCGTCGGCCTTCAGCGTGCCTAGCGGAGGGGGAGGAGGTGGCGGGCGGGGAGGCATAGGTTGAAATCAGTGAAGGGGGTGTTTGGGGGTAAGAGGTGGCGTGGACGAGTTAGGGACGCAATTGGATTGAGGTGGTGGGAAAATGAGAGAATAAGAGGAAGATGAACGAAGAAGAGGGTGATGAGGGTATGGTGCGAGGGGATGAGGTATAGAAGAAGAAAAGGCGGGGCTTATGCGTGATGGACAGATACAAACAGTTGATCAGGATCATCCAAATCCATAGCATCGATCGACACAGCTGCGCCGGTAGTCTGGATAACGAGGAATTGTGGGTCATGTTTAATTAAAAGCTCAGTCTCATCTGCTGCTGATATAGGACCGCAGCTAGGACGTCCCCCCCCCCCTCTTTGAGGCTGCAGTGTTACTATCCCTGCCAGGATGTGAGCTATGATTCATGATAGCACAACAGCGTTCCTCTTTCTGATTCTTGGTAAATATGTCGTTTGTGACACTTCCTATCCCTTGATAGAAAAAAGGAACCGGATGGTAACTTTTTAGCGCAAAGTTACATTAGTCCTGCAGTGAACTCCCTGAACTCGGAGCCTGCGCACAGTTTTCGGATGCAAGTCTTTCACACATTTTAACGCCGGAGACTGTTTGAAGAGGTTCCAACGAGATCCCTTCTGTCGGAGTGGAGAGAGAGGCGATAATGTTTTTGACAGGATTCTGGAGGCTAAATGATACTAACATATAAGATTCCCCCGTGATATCCACTGTGTAACGTTTCACAGTCAATGAAGATATCATGTGCACAAATTAATAATGACTAACAGATTTGGGGGAATCTATCTGTCATAAAGTATTTTTATTAGCTTGTCATAGATTATACTGTCTGCTGTTTTCTATGTTTCATTTAAGGAAGTCAACAAGCTGCTCCTGTTTATAGCAGAATACTTGAAGACTGTCTTCAAAGTGAGTAATAATCAAAAAGGAGAAAAGAATTAGTCCCGCCCACGTACAATACTCCCCCTGGCATTAGCATCCAGAAAACTCAAACAAGTACAATCTAGGATCACTAAAATTCCGCCCTGAGACAAGCTATCCCTTTTTTTCAAAATGTGACAAGAACAGAGAACAAATAAACCAAAATGACCCAACCATAATACCCTATTATACATATTATATATATGTATTATTATACAAGTAGGCCAAATGAACCCTATCACTTCATAATACCCTTTTAGCCATCAAAGGTGAGCTTGCAGCTAGAGTAGCGTTTGAATTGGCTCTGACTTACCTGCAGTGACTGTCTCGATGTAAAGACAGAAAGCCAATATCAGCATTACTATCCAGCCTTGATTGATCATCCTTTCTCCCACTTGTCTTTAATCAGGATGTAAGTTCTATCTATCTACCTATCTATCTACCCTGCAGTCTCCTCTCACTTCTCCCTGTCTTGTCCCCTTGTCCCTTGTAGCGGCCGTGTTGGGATGTGCGCCTCTGTATCTCTCTCTCTCTCTCTCTCTCTGCCCTGCTTTGGAGGAAGAGGGGGTCTGTATCTGAATGTGGGACACAGGTTCTTCCAGGCACATCCGGCCATCCACACGAACCCCATCGATTGGTGGGTGGAATCTGGCCTAGGTTGTTTCCATGACTACCACTTTGATTCCGAGTTTCCTCTCCTTGCATAGTACTGCTCATTGCATGGCATTGATCTAGGGAGTAGGCCATGGGGGACCTCAGCCAGCTGTGACTAGGAACAAGGAGCGGGGGAACGAGAAATAGCGGGGCTTTGCAGGAGAATGTGGGCTTTCGTTGAGTATCAACTACTCAGAACTGTCAGTTATTAGATCTGACCACAGATATACAGATGAGGCCTAATGGAAAGTTCAAGCAAATATTCATGTAGTGTAAGCTGTGAATGTCTGTCAGAATAGAAGCTTCATCAAATATAGTATATCTAACTATTAAAAGGTTAGACTCAAACAAGTCAGTTTGGACTTTGACCTGAACATGAATGAAATATCAACAATTCCAGGGAAAATCGGCTTAAACAGAACGCTCATTGGATACAGAATGAGGTCCAAAGTGGAATTAACTGATTGCGGTCTGCATATTTAGTTGTATTATACGGTATGTGTGTCAGTGTGTACAGCCAGTTCCGACCGTGTGCGTGACACAGCGAGCTGAGCAATTTATTCACTGCTTCAGGCTACAGTACGCTTCATTAGATAGGATCAATACAGTAATTCTCCCTTAGTGTTTTATTGAAATCTTAATCACTTTAAAACAGAAAGCGTGATCACGAAACCAAACCTCGAGCTCAGATCAAGACAATACATAAAACTATAAAATGTTTCAATAAAATGTTTGCTGTTGCCATTAAAGACGTCAGTGTTGACCTTTGCCTGCCTGTGTACTGTGTGGGGATATAGATCACATGTGATTGTGTCAAAGTCGATGATGATGATCCCAGAGGGCGAGTTCTTTTATCCCGGTCTGACTAGATAGAAAGGAGCCCACTGTGTCTGGCTGTCAGCCAAAGGGCATACACTAGCCTACATTATGCACGGTCATCCTGGGAATTCAATGTTTCTTTTCTTTTTTTAACTTTCTTCTCTTTTTTTTGTTTCCAACAGTGCGTTTTTAATGGTGATAACCTCATGGTGTGAGATTTAACTTATGACCAGTGACTTGTGGGTTTAAATCCCTGGACCGGTTAGAAAAAACTCTAGGTGGGGGTAAGTTATTGAGAAGCTTTTTCCCCCTCCTTCAAAACTGAGGTTAGGCTGTGGTTTTGCTGGACAGCTCCCAGGTGTGTGTGTGTGTGTGTGGTCATCTGTGTAACCCTCCCTACCCCCTGCAGCAACCGCACCGGGCCGTACCTCATCATACCTACCGAGTCTTGCAATATGAAAAAGGCTGGGGCCCAAGCTACGCCATGTTGTTGCTATAAATAGGAATGTGTTCCCTAGTACAGTGGTTCTCAAAGTTAGGTCTGGAGACACACTCAGGTCCTACCAGTTTCACCGTGACCGCACTAAAATGAGTTTATAACTATAACTATATTGCAAGATATAGATAAGAAATACTATTCTAATCATAGGTTTCACTCTCACGTATATCTCCCTGTGTACAGTATAGACAGTTATGCAATTAAACATTGAAGGTACAACATTTAAAATCTTCTCTGAGTCTTAAAATGAGTATAGCAGGGACAAAATGTTATCAAAACGACTTCCGTTTGTCTATTTCAGGCTCATCGATTTGAAAACGTTTGAAAATCCCTAGTCAATGTGCCTACTCATAGCATTAACATTTCATATCCACTAGAGGGCGGACTAGCATTATCTCATCAGTAGCCAGAACGACATAGCAGAATAGAATCAGATGCTGGTCATCACCCTGACCCATGCCCTCGTCATGGAAACAAGGTGATGATAATTATGTCTATCTAGTGTATGATCTCGCAGCAGATAAGGCCTCAATCTCTTGTAGCCTGAGGACGTATTCTAGTCCTGGTCACATCTTGTTTTAATCCCATTAAATGCTTACTGATTATTAAATCCATTTAAATGGACTGAAAACTAATCAACTGCAATCACACAAACTAAGGACTGGGGATTCATTTTGACACGCAGCTGCAACAAAACAATTCATTTAATCTAATGGCTACCAATTCATCTTATCACGGTGCCATTACTTGTTTGTCTTCAATAAAAAAAGTCTTAATTGAGTGATTATTGGTATGTCTGTGCCAAGTTATTGCTATGGTATGAGTCTAATCTGTAGTAAGGACACAGAACAGCAAACTGTGATATCATTGAGTAAACCAGCCACCAGCCAACCTCAGGTAATTGCAGATAAAGCTCTTGACTTTACTAAGAGCCATTTCATGGCAGGACATCAAGTTCACATATTGCTCCTGTAATTACCATGCATGCAAAATGCAGCCAGTCAGACAGTACTGCAGAGCGCTGATTAATAAACAGTACAGATCAAAGATAAAGTTCTCCACGAAAGGCACACACGGGATTAGCTGTAGAGAATGAAACAATATGAAGTCATGCCTGTGTGGCTCATCTAAAGCGACAGTCGAAGCTCGGAAAGCTACTTATCTCGCAGCCGTTGAGAATCTTATTGCTTGAAAGCGGTGCTGAGTGACAGATTGGAAACGGAGGTTATGGAAGGCAGCCAGAACGAGGGGTGACCTGCAAGAACTGCTTTGCCTCAGCATCAGTTTATCTCAGTGCAACAACTCCATTAGTGCTCTCTCTCTCTCTCTCTCTCTCTCTCTCTTTCTCCCATTCCACAGGGAGATTTATTTTGTAGAGCCACAGTGGCAGTTTGGGATGGAGAGGCTGTGACAGCAAAGATTGCCTATAACTCAGCTTTGCTGTTAGACCCCGCAGGCGTGAAATTGTCTCCTTGGGTCGTACCTCTTCTGCAAAGACGGTCGTTATATCTGATTCTGACCGTTTGGAGCAAAACCTCATTCATATGATGTTCCAACAATCCAGATTATTGTTCTAAGCGGCGAACGTACCTTATATCAGTGTCTTGATCTCCTGGTTTACAGAGAATATCCATCAGCGCCATGGCTGATGCAGCTTGACGTTATGAGTCACTAAATTTGGTGTGGAATAACAATGTGAGAGGTTAACTGGCAGAAATGGCAGCGGGCATGAAATGCTACTTGCACACACACACGCACATACACACACACACACACACACACACACATAAACACTAACTCATACTGGTACTGCTAGCATCTGGTGCCTGATCTCCTAACCATCCTTTCAGCATTACACCTAATGTACCACTGTCCTCTTGCTTAGAAAAAGTTCACATCCAGACCTGATGACCTGAGGTTTACTGTGGTTCACTTATCTTTACTCAGCAGGGGGTTGGATGCCTAATAATAGAGAAATGGGATGATAATGTTCTGTTCAGTTTCAAGGGTTACATTTGACTCAGAAGAGGCTAGAGAAGACATACTGCTCATTGATGGAGCCATAAACTTGTTCTTGAATTGGACCTCTACCGAGGAACAACGGGGCAGAAGACAGGACATTGACTCCAACTTCATTGGAAGGTTTTTTTTTGGACAATAATAGCTTTGAGTTTTGTAGATTTGTGTTCAAGACTATTCATATGTTCACACTGTAACAAAAGAAAAAAAAACTTGGAATCCAAAATGCATGAAATATATATTTTTTGTAAATACGTAAACAGGGGGAAATGATTGATTCGCGGAATGCGAAGGCAGTGTCTGTGTCATGTGTTCCGAGGTAGAACGTACTGTTTTCCAGCCGTGTCTGTGATTATTGTCCATGAAAGTCCAATGAGGACAGGAAGCGGCGCCTGGGAGATTGAAACTTATTGACTGTGTTGAGGCATATCAAGCAAAGCATTAGCATCATAAAGCGGAAAGGTACCGGGCTCTGCGCCTCGCATCCAGCTTGATCCCTTTCTCTTTCCCCTCTATGCCCCCCTGTTCCTCCTATCCGCCC
>OMKK01017029.1:25670-36249 GCA_900302305.1 Polymixia japonica | reverse complement strand
TTTGATATGAAGGAAAAGTTGTGTAAAAGGATATATGGAATGTTCTTAGTATAAATAATATATGAAAAACAAACAAAACATCCTCTTCTCTTCTAAATTCAGGTTTTACCTATTTTGTGAAGCTTTTCGCAGCATAGTAGTGCAACTGCTTTCTCTGCAAGTCTGGCACAACTCATTATAGGACCCTGTAAAGACACAAGACACATGACTACAAAGGAAGCACCTTAGCTAGCTGCTATCTAATAGTCCGTTAATAATAAGACTGTAGTGAAGTTGGAATATATCATTTGAATGACAAAACAGTATAAAAGCCTGATTATTGTAGTGATTACGGTACTGTTTGAACATATCTTTAGTTGTTCTAGAGGAGTGAACAAATCAGATTAATGTAGCCTAGTGGGCTACCAAAGGAAACATCTGATAGTCCAGAAGAGTGTGGTAGGTAGTGTGCTGCGTTTTGATTGGATGCAACTGTGGTTGTTTGTCTGCTCTGGATAAGGGCATTAGCTACAACGCTTAAAAGCTAGACTTGAAGTTATGGCTTTCTGTTCTTACCTTGACGGGAACTCGCAGCGGGGAGTTGATAGGCAGGTAGAGTGTGGACTGGTAGCGTCCGTCTCTTATCTCCGCAGTCTTACACTTGGGCGCCAAGTGGGTGAACGGGTCACTGGGCAGCCGAGCGCAGTACCTGGGACCCAGAGCAGAAAATGCTGATACATAATAGCTAGTCATCGGTACAAAGGCTACTACCAGTTTTCAGCTTAAGACATGTCCTTTTGTTCAAGTAGTATTCTACCTGGTGTGAATTTTGTCCTAGACCATGACAACTAGTAAGCCATTTTTAATTACTTTTTTGGCTGGACCGCAACAGCGGGGCCAGCCTTATAAACTCAAATGTCTGTCAATGACTGACTCGCTGACTGAGTGATGAAGTTACACCATACGTTAGTTGCAGTCACGTGAATCTGATGACGCACAAAATTCAGATGGAGGGCAGGAAATGAACAGCAGAATGGACTAGCTGGAGGAAAGCCCGTACTGTGCTAGTTTAGACAATATCACAAGAGTATAAGAAAAGTATAAACAGAAAATCACAACATATGTTGGATGTGATCCTTATGTTATGAAGACATCTGCCCTCTAGGCTTTTGGCCACAATTTCACACATGTAGGGGCGGGCAATACCACAAATTTTGGTTTTGATTTGATACCAAGTAATACTAAAGAGGAGGTCTTGCAGCGTACCGCGCATGTGTGTTGTTTGACAGTGAGCGCACACAGCAGCAGCAGAGTAGCACGTTCACATTCGCAGGACATCATCTACACTATTGTCGCAAAGATGACACCGGAACAGAGTTTGCAGATACAGTTTCTCTACTCAATGAAATAAAATTGTAAGAAAAAGAGATGTATCCATTTTCTGTTTTTGGTATCGATCCTATTGACACTAGAATCTATCTTCAAAATGAGACATAGTATCGATACTTTTGGAATTGATCCGCCCACCCCTAACATTGACCATACCCGGTCCAGACATATACATACTAGGTTTTGACTTAGTCTTGTTTTATTTTTTATTATACACATCAGAAAATGTGTCTTGGCAGAAAATGGCTTCTTATTTCCAACATTCCGAAACCTTAGTCGGGAAGAGATTTGGAGATATCCATCCGTACAGCCCTGAATCTGTTGGCATGGACAGGGTACCTGTTAATGTGTCCGATGGCTGTGTTGATGGTGACCCGGGGACCTCCATCCTCTGAGCGAAGCACGTAAGGTGGGAGGATGTTGTCATCGTCCAGCACCTGCTCCACCTCAAACTCGCTCACTTCTGCCGACTTGGAGCACTTGTTCCTCAAGATCTGGTCAAGATAAAAATGTACGATATTCACAATAACTTATTTCTGTCCTGCTCTCCAGTATGTTAAAATATTGCCTAACCAGATAGGACCAGAAGGCAATTTAAGGCAGAAAATGTTTTAGCTGACCACATAAAATTAATCTAATCGATTCAATCAAATTAAATGAGGCAAAGAGCCAAAGGTAAGCTCTGTGAAAACATTACCTTCTCTATGGCCTTGTAAGTCTTGAGATCCTCCTCGAAGGCTTTGGTCCTCTCGCTGTCGGCCAACATGATGTAGTTTGAGACAGGTGCGCGGGCTCTGCCTTTGGACTGGACGTAGGACCTGTATTCCGTGGGCAGATCGAAGCGCACCACCAGGTTGCACTTTGGAATATCCACGCCTTCCTCCACGATGCTGGTGGCAATGAGCAGGTTGGTTTCATGAGCCCGGAATTTGCGGAGAACCTGTAAGAGGAGAGGGGGGGATTTGTTAAGCATGGACAGATGACTCTTCTTATATTAGCATAAGTATGTTTGATAATGTACAGAGAAAGAGCTAAATACATACTTTGGAGTGGAAAATAAAATATAAGGAAACAACTGTGTCCAGTATGATACACTAATAATCGTACATTAAAGAGTATAGTGAGTTTGGTCTCTGATTTCTTGTGTGCTTTACTGGGTCAATTGCTTGTGGTGCTCACAAATCCCATGCTGTCAACATAAACAGACAGCCCATGTTGCAATACTAAACAACTTTACCTAGCCTCAATTGACCCCAATGAGTTGCCTGTTTTTGTTTACACTCGTATTTGCTTGTTGCCCACGTGACCGTATAATTTTGTGGGTCATTGGACTGGCGTTCATTTTCTCATTTCAAAGTATACAGGCATCAAGCACTCAGACTGGACTCACCACTTTTTAGGGTTAGATGCCAATAGCCTATGATAACTGTATTCAGGTTAGTCCAGCAACTTCTTACTACTATGATTGGTCAGGAGCAATCGAGGCGGTGTGAAATTGTTCCAGACGTAGGGGTTGGAAATCAAGACACGGTTGAGTCTTATAATCAAACTGTGGACAAGCCTTCTCGAAATTGTTTTAAAAATTGTTTTAAAGCCACCCAATTCAAACAAGAAGCAATAGCCTGTGGTTAGCTGTTGAGTCTGTGATAAAGTTTGAGTTTGTCAGTAAATATAAAAAAAGGCCTCTGTCTGTACCTCTTCCTGTTTCCTGAACTCCACCTCCATCTGCTTGTTGCGCGGCTGGTTCTTGCCGATACTGTGGCCCGTGATGAAGTTGCTGCTGATGTAAGCCAGCTCTGGGTCCTGCTTCCCTGCTTCCTTTATTAGACTGGAGGAGAAACAGAGAGGCAAAGAAAAACACTGTCATGAATAACAGGTTGGGGAAAAAAAATGTCAAGATAATGCAATGAGACGCCTAGGCAACCAAACTCAAAGAACTTTTCTGGACGAGTACACCTCACTGCAAAAGGCGAAACAACTTTGATGAAAATGACAGCCCTACCGATTGAGGACGACAGCCGTGTAACGCCTCTCCACAAAGATGATCCCGCACAGGATGTTGGTGAAGGGTGAGGGGAAGTTGGCTTCGGGCTTCTCCTTGGCCTCCGCCTCCTCGTCCTCGTCTTCGTCCTCCGAGTCACTCCACGACACATAGTTGTCCTGGTTGCGGTTGTTGTACCACTCTACGCTCTCGAACTGCTGCCGCTCGAAGGGCTTGTACTCGTGCAGGATCTCCAGCAGCCGCAGCACTTTGGGCGTGACGAACTTGAGGTCCAGCGAGGCAGGTGAGAAGTGCTCCTCGCACAGGGCGTGCACCTTGCGCAGGATGGTGTCGGTGAAGAGCAGGAACTTGCGGTGGAGCTCCTCCTGCTCGTGCTTGATGTACTTCTGGAGCTCGCGTACCATGATGCCTGCCACCTTGTCTGCACACCAGGGCCCCAGCACCAGCAGCACGGCCCGGCAGTCGCTCAGGACCTGGAGGGGAGAGGAGAGGGCTAGTTGGACCTCTTCAGTTGTTGTCATTCTGTGTCAGTTGTCTACACCGTTCAGAGTCCCGTCAATATAGCTCAGCGGAATATTAAGGTGTATGATGGACACATTAGACATAAACATCATGTGTGGCCCAATAAGGGATGGAATTGGAGTCTAATTGGGATAAAATACACTCCCGCTACACAGGATGTTTCAGTGGGGTTTCGGCAATCTAATTATACTATTTACTGGCAATAAACTATTTTACTGGCAATGAACTGGCACTCAACGCAGATAAACAGTATATGATAGATCTTGGTCTTGGCGATAGTTGGAGGCTCCAAGACCCAACAGCCAGGGAATACACTTACTTTGCTCCAGTCCATCAGTCATTTTCTCGAATTGACTATTTCTTAACAAGCAATTTCATGATGGCAAATATCTCTGACCCCACTATCCATCCAATCATCATATCCGATCATGCCCCAATCAGCTTCACAATGCACAAAAAAACAAACTAAAACCAACCCAAGGTGGTGATTCAGCACATCCTTACTTAAAGATAAAGAATTTGATTCATACTTTAAGAAATAATGGACAGTTGTAGTGTCCCAGTGGCTCCAGGATAGCGCGTATGCCTTGTGAGCGCAACATTCACGGTTCGAGCCCAGCAGCAGACCTTCTTTTGTGTGCCACGGTGGCGCAGTGCTTGCACTGCTGCCTCACAGCAAGAAGGTCCTGGGTTCGATTCCCCCCTGGGGCGCTGTTGACACCGTGCTCAGGTGGGTTATCTCCCTGCCTTTCTGTGTGGAGTTTGCATGTTCTCCCCGTGCTCACATGGGTCTCCTCCAATATGGACCCCAACTAAAAACATGCAGAACATTCCCCTGTCCGGTCCCTGACCAAGACTTGGACAACGGTGGAACTGGTCCCTGGGCGCCAACAAAACAAGGCTGCCCACTGCTCCTGGCTGCCCTCCGGAGGAAGGACAAGACAGGATGGGAAAAATGCAGAGGACACCTTTCTCGGCCACCTGTGTGTGTGTGTGTGCATGTCTGGCCGCTCCTGCACGTGGTGTGCTGTGACAAAATAAAGACTCACTAGAGTCCTGTTAATCTAACATTCTTTATGGAAATAAATGACTCAGCAAATAGCTCATCAACACTCATCTGGGAAAGAGCCAAAGCAGTACTGAGAGGAAAAATCATCTCATACTCATACATATAAAAACAGAAAACAAATTGGAGGAAAAAAATCAAACAATTACACAGTTCATATGCAGCCAACCCCACAGAACAAACACTTAAAGAAATTAGAGAAGCTAAATTCCAACTTGACAATATCATCAATAAAAAGACACAATTCATGTTACAAAGACTAGGATACAACTATTTTGAACATAATGACAAATCCGGCAAATGCTTAGCAAATCAACTCAAACGCAATAAGGAGTAATCACTCATCTCAACAACCCAAAGACTCAACAGGGAACATCACCAATGATCCACAAACTATAAACAAAGTCTTCAGACAATACTACTGTGACTTATACAGTGAGGGAAACAACTCAGCAGAAATAAGATTTTCTAGATGGCATCACATTACCCTCACTAACAAAAGACCAAACAGACATTTTAGACACTCCATTAACATCCACAGAATATGAAAAGGCACTAACAACAATGTCAAATAATAAAGCCCCACTGAGTTTTATAAACACTTTTGGCAAACACTGTCATCACTATTCACCAGAATGGCAGATGAGATAAAAAGCAAAACAAATCCATCCCTTATCATATGAACACAGCACTCATTTCAGTACTGCTTAAAACAAATAAGGACCCAGCTCACTGCACAATATCAAAATCATCAGCAAAGCACTAGCAACCCGAATTGAATCAGTTATCTCATCCCTCATTCACCCAGATCAAACAAGGCAGACATTCATCAAATAATACACGCCATCTTTTCAATGTGATAAATATATCCCACCAAAATAACTCTAAAACTATAATCCTTTCACTAGATGCTGAGAAGGCACTTGACAAAGTAAACTGGACATTTCTTATAAAACCTTATTATTATTCAATGGATCAAAACATTCTACAACACACCAAGGGCAGCAATCATGACCAACAACCTAATCTCACAAAACTTCACACTCCACAGAGGCACCAGACAAGGGTGCCCACTCTCCCCTTCACTATTTGCTCTTTATCGAACCATTAGCAGCAGCAATACGCCAAAACAACAATAACACAGGCATCTGCACCAATAAGATAATACATAAAATCTACAATGTACTCTTATTCCTACAAAAACCAAATAAATCAATCAAAGAACTTATACATACTCTAACATCTCCAATTAAATAATAAACTGGAATAAATCCACCATCCTACCAATATATGGAGATAGCTCTCATGGTACATCACAAATCCCCCGCTTACCACTCACTAGTGGCAACATCACATATTTAGGTATAAAATTATCCCCCAAGCTATCAGAGTTGTTCCACCTTAACTCCACTACTAAAAACAACACAAGACGACTTAAATCAATGGATGACATTGCCACGATCCATTATAGGACGTATTGCTACAATAAAGATGCTGGTATTACCAAGAATCAATTACTTATTCACAATGATCCCAACCCACAGCAAAATGGTTCAACACACTGGACACACTAATAACAACATTTAATTGGAAAAACAAAAAAACCCAGAATAAAACTAACCATATTACAACAATCAAAACATCAAGGAGGCCTAGTAGCACCAAATTTCCAACACTACTACTTAGCAAATCAATTACAATACCTTATCAAATGGATCCACGCAACCCATCACCACCACCCATGGCTTGACATAGAACAAACCAAATGCCAAGACATAGCAATCACAGACCTACCTTTCCTCAGTGACACAATCAAACATCACAACCGCTTCAAAAACACTGCAATTACCACAATTCTGACAGCTTGGTGGAAAGTCAGTAAAAAACTCATTGTACACTCAACACAACTTAACGACTACCTCCACGCACTCTGGCTCTGTCCACCGATACATTTCTGGGAAGAAATGGCTGTAGCATTCCATTATCCCCTTCTGTATGCATACTCGGCAATCTGGATATACTCAACACATGTTCATCACAAACCATAATACCCCTACTTGTAGGCCTAACTAACACCCAGAAAACAATACTACTCAACTGGAAAAGCAGGGGGAAAAAAATCAACATCTCACAATGGTTGGACCTCCTGACACGACAGATATCAATGGATCAGCTCTACAAAAAAAAACCCAACTTGAACAGTTCAATAAAATATATTCAACAATATAATATACAAAACATATTGCGATAACATTTTTGGCCATATCGTCCAGCCCTATGTTATATGTAAAATTAAGAAAAATTTTACCTTTTTTGTATTTCCTGAAAAGTTGCCTTCATGGAGATACAAGGTTTCCACCTGACAGCGACAATACCTTAAATTTGCTTTGACATAAAGATTGACAGTGACTAGAGACTTGATGTTTGCAAAATATTTTAATCTGAATATTAAGTTTGCCCTGCCTGCACTTTCATCATCAGTAGCGTCCTCCTCCTCTCTCTCTCTCTTCATTTTGTTTTTTAAAATAATCAGCTATAGGCCACCTCATTTCTGGAACATGGTAAGAGCTAAATGGAGAGAATGTGTATCCCATACAGTGCCGCTGCTATGTTCACGCCCATCACGCGCTGTGCGTAGGCCACCTGATCATCACGCACTTGCACAAATGCAACCATGTGAAATTTTAACTCGCATACTCTCAAAAAAATGGTCGCATATGCGCATATTTTGGTCGCACGGTCAGCATCAACACGTTCCAACCCATGCTCCGAAATAAAGCCACTCCTTTAAGCATATGACAGCGCTATGGTTTCTAGCCATTCCTCTAACCTGCTTGGATATGAAGGTGGGGTCACGGTCTTCCCGGGCCACAGATATGTTGCAGTCATTGAGGAAGTGGAGAGCTTCGTCCAGCTCGTCCTGCAGACGCGAGGAGAGGCCGCTCTTGTCCATGTAGGGGCCACAGTCTAGCACGACTTCTCTGGGCTGAGAGGCGTATCTGTAAGACAGAAAAAGGTTTCACTTCTGCATAGCCTAGTCACTGTATAAACTAGATTCCTACCCATAGATATTTATAAGTGATACATATAGGCTTGCCCTACCTGTCCAGGACCACAAGGTCAGTGGCAGTCTCGGCATTGCTCCTCAGAATCCACTCCAGGTTCTGGATCTTCTGCTCCAGCTCCGACGGGTCACACTTTCCATTGAGAATGGAAGCAGTGAGACCCAGAATCCGAGGACTGCACGGACAGCCCTCAAACAGCTGAACGGACACAGACGTTTATTAGGCTTGTCAATTAGACATGTCAAGTCTTGCAATACAGTGGTCATAACAGGCACATTGCTGATCATGTCAATGACATTTCTTTTCATTATATTCCTTCTGTCTGTTTCTCATTCATTCTCCTAGAGGTGCAGCACTACACTTCAAAGAAGTGAAATGTAGTGTTGTAGAAGAGGAGATGTCACCATAAGATCCCATCAGACTTAAACTAACAGACAGTTTTCCCCTATTGAGCAGCCTGTCCAGTCTAGCTTTGAACTTTATACTGTAATTTAGGGAGAAAAGTCAAAAACCAATTACCCCACTGAGTTCAATTAACAGCATGTAAAGGGCCAGTTCCAATTTGCAAGATAATAGGATATCATATTATAAACATATCCATCTGTGCTTATCTTTCATGCAAGCTATAAGGTATGCAGCACTTCAAAGTGCAGGTAACAGAGGGATTGGGAACTGTTATCTCACCCTCATTATCTCCCGGTAGGGGTGGTCCGTGATGGCCAGGTGACACTCGTCAAACACCACCAGGTTGATTTTAGACAGGGGCAGGATTCCCTTCTTCAGGACGTGCAGGAATATATGGCACGTCATGACGAGCACCTGCATGACAGGAAACCAACAGATGAGAACATTATTGTCGACAAAGATGACAACTCGACTCAACCCATCCGTGGGATGCGACCTTCTTGATGAAAGGTGCAAATTACGCTTTGGGCGACATCAATGTGTATCAGGCAGTGATTTCAAGGTTGACGAGAGGGATAAGTGCACCTGATTCTCAATCATCTCTCGGGTCCACCGTTGGTCCGTCCATGATGAGGTGTCCTCTGCGCTGGTGTACTCTCCCACCTGGAGGTCAGAATGGGTCCTGACGGCTGCTGCTTGCTGAACCACAGACGCAGCTGGACAGAAGAGACGAAAAGATATTGTAAGCCCGAGCCCTCCACATGCCTTTGGTTTGTGCTGAAATACATATTGACTTGCGAGATTTAAAGACGTTTCGTCAACCACTATATTAGATATACTGATCTTTGATGTTCAAGTGTAATAGAAAGGGCACTTTCTCAACCATCAGGTTGTTTGGTTGGCTTTGATGCCTATTGAAGATTCATAGTGCTTTTATACATTTTCTTATGTAAACTATTGATGAAAACTATTGATAGTTGGAACTATTGAAAATAATTGGATCCACCTGTGACCTACAGGCATCTTATATAAGATGGAGGTAGACCTCTCACCCACAAACATTGATGAGGGACAGAGGGCCGAAAACATTTTGTCCCCATTAAATGTATTAAATATCATTTTAAATCTGTTCACTGTCTCGTGTGACCCAATTTCCTATAAAGAAGCAGTAATTTGAAATAAATTCAAACAAACAAAAAAGAGAAATACGAAAGAATGCCATATATGCTGACAACCATGGGGTTAAATGTGATGATATGAATGCTTCCAGCATTAACTACATAATATTGAATTTATTTTCAATATTACTTTGACAAAAGGGGCAGGATTTGGTTCCAGAAGGAAGTAACCTTTTCTTCACTGTAGCACGCAGTGTGAAATGACACCAAGATCCTATTGTACTTACCTGTATTCACCAGAAAAACTGTCCTCTTCGCTTTTTCTCTGAAGTCTCCGCGGATTTGATGGGAGAGCTCTTTTGTTAAGAGTACTGCAATGAAGGTCTTCCCTGAGCCAGTATTCAAGCAGACGATAGTATTGTGTTCAAGAGCTGCTTCAAGAAGTTCTACCTGTAATGGGGAGATTCAGTTTTACTGACAATGTATGGATGAGGGACAATGCTGCTGTTTAACTAGTGGTTCTTCGTGGCAAATGTCTGACATGATCGACATAAACATCAATGATGCATGGCCATTTACCGTTATAAAATATGTTACCAATATGCTTTAGAAATACCACAAAAATGTGTATATGTATCGGTTCCTCTCCTGTATTATCTTGGGCTATATTTGCTGCTTTAAACCAACTGAGTGGCTTGTGGTCTTGGTCCTTGCCTGATATTTCCTAGGTGTGTAGATGTTGTCGTGGATGGCCTCCTGCTGCCATGGCAGACCAAAGAAAGGTCCCATGGGTGAGGAGGCAGGGGTCACAAGCTGTAGGCCTGCCATGCTTCAGAGAGAGAGGGGGGGAGGTGGTGGAGGTCAGGCCTGGGCTCCTCCAGTTGTCCGCTCTATCTCATATCATCCTCCTCCTCCTCTGAAAGTTCACTGGCGGGAGAGAAGAGCAGACTGAGTCACCGCACATTTAGACAGCAGCTAGCAACACGTGGCCGTTTCAGTTGTTCGCATACTGGCTCACTCTACAGTCAAACAA